>VWZF01002346.1:296352-312411 GCA_013396755.1 Sclerurus mexicanus
CTTCCATGCCCGCAGGGACCCGGGCACTCCGAGGTGACGCGTGCCCAGCATCGCCCGCAGGGATGCTGCCCCGGCCCTCCCTCCCAAACTGAACACGATGGCACCGAGGTGCTCCGCTGCTGCCCGCGAAAGCCCGCGGGCCGCCCGTGCCCCCCGGCAGGACGGCTGTCCCATCGCTGGGCTGGCAGCTGTGCTCCACCTAACCAGGCTTGCTGCCTCTTGCAGACAAGTTACCACAGACATCCCAGCTGCCCGAACTGCATTTCTGCCTTCCGGTCACCTTCCACCAGGAGATGCCCACACCCCCCGCAACAGAAGACAGCGTATCTCGGGCCAAGAGAAGCAGCAGCCCTCGGACAGCTCTCCTAGATAGTACTGGCCGACCATAAATCAGACCTGCTGGAGAAAACAGCCCCACGACTGTTGTGCAGCAGTCCCTGCACAGCTCTGCAGCAGAAACCACCGAGTCACCAGTGCAGACCATTGCTAGGCCGAGGAACTGCACGCTAGGCATTGCTAACATTCATAGCTCTGCCCTGCTTCCATGGATTGTGACACGATCAAAATTGCTCAAGACAGTAAAAATCATTTACTAATACAAATTATATATTCATAATATGAAAAATACATATTCAACACAATTCATTTTCCAGACCACATGGTACAACAGCAATTTTCCAAGTTATTAAGAAGAGAGCGAATTAGCAGCAATGCCCAACATAATGCCTAATGCTAGGCAATGCTTACTAGTTATATCAAAAGGTAAACAACTGATCTTTTTTTTTTTTCTTGTGCAAGTCAAATACTTTCACATCAGAAGACCCAACAATTAGTATGTTTCATTTTGATATTTTTAAATATGACAGCTTGGCATTCCACAGAGGCATATGTATTGGTGAATCAAGAAGGAAAGCCACATGCTGAGAAAATAAATAGCAGCAGGAAAAAAAACTAGCGTATCTTACTGTGCACAGAAACATACATTAGGAATAAGCAGAGATCTGATTAAGTAAAAATAGATTGTGGCATTGGTTGTTCATTATTTTAAGACAATCATTTATTATTCATACTAGTAGTATAAATCCATTCTGAATAAAGGTTTGGCTACTTAAAGGAGATATCAGCTTTCTGCCTTTTTTTGTCCTTTAAAGATTAATATTTTAGTCATGGCTTGGCTTTATTTTTAGCAATCCAGGAAAGCAACTACTGCCCCACCCTGAGTAAAAAAAAAAAAAAGGCAATGAATCACTTGTTTCATGAGACAAGGCAGAGACATAATCTGTGACAAACAACAGCACACAAATTCCTCAGCATTACTGTTCCAGGCTTCCGTAGCAACAGCCTCTGCCTGCCAGTGTTTTCCACTCTTCCCCCATCCCTTACACAACCATGTCTTGTTTCTGTCAGCATATCTGCTAAAGCTCAGAGCACCAAAAAGGCACACCTTCAAGCCTGCAATAGCAAACCATCTAAATTATTCTGGACCTTTCCTCTAAATGCTCTCCGCACGGCATTCAATGCACACACCTCCTGTGCAGGTGCGCTCGCTCTAAATGGGCTGGTTTTCCATTGGAACTAAGGAGCTCTCAATTTTTGTGCTAGTTGCAGTTGAACTATTACCACTTTGTATGAATATGGCCATGTGTATGCAAAACTGACAGTCACATGTTTTACTGGTCCCACTTGGGAAAAAAAAGCAACTCACAGGTCATTACAGAAGTTTACTGTCATTTGACCACAAACTCTGCTTCTCTCTCCACAAATTATAATCACAGTTACTGAAGTAATGTATGTGACCAACAAAAAGAGAGCAAGTGGCTAGAGTACATATCAGTGTCCATCAAACTCTGATGTGTGGGTTTAAAGTTATCTTCACTTCTAACATAAGCCTGAAGTCATTGTCTGCTCTCCCCTCCTGATGCAGACCTTGAAGATTCGGTGGAGAAAAAACCTTACAAAATATCTAGAAATTAACAACTAAGTAAATTAGGACTCCTCATTCTGAAAGAAGTTGATGTAAGAGATATAGCAGAGATTATGAAACTGTAACCAGCAGGGAAAGAGTGGAAAATAGTTGAAGCTAGCAGAAAAGAACTTCAGAACAAGCAAAGAAAAGGGGATTTTTACACTAAAGGAGTGCCATCCAGTGGAATTACCTGGCACAAGAGTTTAAATGTTTATATGGGCACCCGGGGAAAGTAGACAGGTTTGTGGAAGAGAAATCCTGCAAGGATTACTAATTACCACTACCTATGGCTGTATAGCCTCTCTGGAGTCAGAAAATCCCTGAGCTGCAAATGGAGGTATCATTTAAGTTTATCCTGTTCTTACACTCTTTCTTTTAGGCATGCATTGCCTAAGTTATTGATTAATTCATCACCTAAGAGGCAAGAATATTAGAATATCTACACTTTTTGTTTCATACTTTACAACTGTTCTTATGCAAACCAGCCATCTGCAAAGCCCCAAGAGAACTTGGTCCATACTGCCAGGATCCTTTAGACTGACAGACTTAAAGCCTTTTTAATTTTTTTTCCCAAGCAGTTTTAAGTAGCCTTCTTTCAGTTTATCTTAAACTATTAGGAGGAAGTTCAACTTAAATCAGATTCTAAGATACATTTAAAACAGGTCCACACAGAAGGTTACACATTTAAATAATCTGATAGAGATAATATCCTATCTCAGGGAAACACCAATTAATATTAACCTGTGATTTTAGAGCTGCAAATGCAAACAGAAAGTATTGAGAAAGTTGACAAGGGAACCTACTTGTTTGCAGTCTCTACTAAGGCTGATGCAGCCACAGAGCACCTTATAACCACATAGCTAATGAAAGCCGATTTCCCATAGCTCTATAGACAAAGCAAACTGAAAATCCAGTGCTTCTTGTTTTGGCCTGTGGAGATACTGTGCATTCCTCTAGTACATGTTCAATGCTAAAGCACCTTATTTAAAAAAAATAATAAGAGGGATGTGGAAAATGTTCTGTTATAGAGCAAGGAAAAACTGCAATAAAAACCAAATCCATGCAGAAAAGCCTGCACTTATTCATTCTTCTGGATTTTTCTTTGGTTGATAATATTTTTTTCCTTAATTTTTCTTTTTGCTGCAGTTTTCATTGCCTTAGGATGTTTTTTGTTTGGTTAGTTGTGGAATTTTTTAATCTACAAGGAATAAACTTTTTAGCAAATCTACCTCATAGATTTACAAACCATCAGGTATCCTGATACTCTGAAATAAGTTAATTAATAGGCCTCATTTCTTACAGGAAATAACTCCTAGAAAGGGAGGGGCAATCATGGAAGCAAATGCTGACCTGTAAGCAAAATACAACAATTCATGCAAAACTCACTGAGAAACTCGAAGAGATACGCCCAGTGTTCCAAATCACTTATGCAGAACAATAGGTTTGAGTGATGGGTGCAATAATTCTCACCTAAAATAAATATGAGAACAACTACTCATTTCTGCTGTATTGTTGACATTTCTGCTCATGGTACAGACTGTGGCAGTTACTGTGTCATATGGATGCATGGCACTTACATTTAGAGGTTACAGATTTTTCAATTATCTCAAGTTTTTCATAAGAAATTGAATGAGGATTACATGTCTCAGGAAACTCAGTGCATTTTACACCAAAGAAATCACATTGCAGAGCCATAGGCCTCCAGGACTTTACTCTCCTATCTGAAAAGACTGGTTACCTCCATGAAACTGCTTCCCTAGTTGTAAAGCTTGGCCCAGGGAGGGACACAGGTGCACAAAGTGCTGAGCAATGTTTTTATGGCCCTGTCTCTCACTGAAACCACTCCAGGGTTAGGCCTAAATGCTGTGAATAACACAGTGGGAACAAAACAAAGCAAAGTTGAGCCATGGAGGAGGAACATGCAGAGAGCTGTGCCCAAGACATTGCAAGTTATGTACTATGTTCAGAAGTGCTAACAGGGGTCTTGGAGAGGGGGAATGGCAGAAGCTTGCCCCCAAGCAAACCTCTCCCAGAGAAAAAACATGTGCTACCCTGGCTTCGTGACCTTTCAGAGTATTTATAGGGTGTCCTTATTGTCCTCAGAGTATTCTAATGCTGGTCTTTACTGTAAACTGCTCTGGATACAGAACTCTAAACCCAAGAGCATCTCTACAGTATAACAGCTAGTGGTGTTGGCCATTTGATTTTTGAGGGACCAAGTTTTCTTCTTCAACAAATAAACAATGTAAAAATCTTAATAATATTTGCTGTCATACCAATCTGCACGTCAATCAATTTCTTCCTGAATAAGTCTTTCCTAAGGTCACCTCTCTTTCTAGGGTGCCCGTTTGTAGCAGGCTTTACAAGCACAGCAAATGATGGCAGGCCATTTGCAATAGCCAAGCTGGAGGGGTTTCAGGCTGCTCTAACCTGAGCTCCTGCCGCGAACAGCTCGGACTTTGAGGGAAGCTTCAGCCGGCTCAGGCTGGCTGAGCTGACACAGGAGCACGTCTTGGCTCCTGGAGGCCCAGTGCCACCATTCCCCTCCGGGTGGAGGAGGTAGGCTGGCTTGGGGTAGGGACACGCTGTGGAACACGGGTCTTTAAGCAAAGCGCAACCAGGGGGTCTCTGGCCGCAGCTGTGCGGGGGGAGGGACGGTGGTGCGGAGTGGCAGGACGGGGCTGAGCTGGCCAGCACGGCCCGTTTGTTCGGGGCGCAGCTCTGGCCGCGGGTGCGACGCCAGTGGCCCCCGAGCGAGCTGGGGACCAGCCACCGCCCACCCTTAGGGAGCGCGGGCTGTCCCCCGTTTGGTCCTGCAGGCACCGAGGCACGAAGTGTGACGTGTCGGGCGAGCAGGGCCCCTCTGCCCCGCAGCCCCAGCAGGGCCGGCGCCCGGCGGAGCCATCACTGCCCCGCCCGGTGCCTTTCGGGGCGCCGGCAGCGCAGGGCGGGCTCGGCGGCGGAGGGCTGGCCCGNCTGGGCAGACGAGGGCGGGCGGAGGGGCCCGTGCGGTGTGCTGTCAGCGTCCTGCGGGAAGGGCAGCGACACGCAGTATTACACTGAACGGCCCCGCGGCGCGTCCCACGGGGCAGCACACGGCATAGGCGGAGGTGACCTAAACCCGGCTGATCTGTGATGGTTACCTGGGTGGAGAGGGCTATCCTGACAGGACTAACGCATTATAAAATAGTAATACCATAAAATACCTACAAAAAGTGATTTAGCCACAGGTCTGTTTTGACAGCTCTCATGCTAACAATATAAAAGCAGTGAATTAGTTACTTTTTCCGCCTGTGTGATTTCCTTGGAAAACTGCATCGTCCACACCCTCACATGGCATGTGTAAGGAGAGCAACCTTTGCCAATGCATGTGAATCATCCAGTCCTCTAAGGGTTGCATTTTCATCTAAATATATTAAGAAAAAAAAAACCAAAACAACCACAGGCAAAAGCAAATGCAAAAATCAAACCCAAACCAACCCTGTGGGGTGATCTACTCTCTGTGGTGGATTTTTCCTCTTTCACAGAAGTTTGACTGTGTACATGTATAATCATGTTCTAGTTAGCTGCCAGGTCCTCAGTGCAGCGCTCACTGCAGCAGAACTGGTGATAGTAATTCTCATAATCAGATCTGCCTAATCACCACCAGTAAAATGTCCTATTTGAATAATACTTTATTTAATTTATTCATTTTTATTTACTCATATTGGAGGTTCTAGTCCAGACATTTCTGTCAGCCTGAACATTTTTTCAAAAGATTTGCTTAAAATGTTCAGTGCTTTATAAGGGAGAGATGCTGTTTACCCAACTGAAAGAGTTCTTAAAATGATTTGAGACAGTTCTGTGCATTTCACGTTGAAAAAACTATTTCAGACGTCACAGCAAAGGATTGCCCTTCTGCTGTCCAGTAAAACTCACCCACTCAGTCTATAAACTTCAGGAGGATCTGCCATGGTGTGGTTTGTCAACTGATTTCTGTAAAGGGTGTACTGCTGGAGTGAGCGTGCTTAATCTCTGCCCTTAATGTAATTGGCCTAAGCCATCTCCCAGAAGTAGCTGTGCATTCTTCATCCCACAGCTGAAAAAAGTAGAATGAGATTTCTGATGATTTTAACCCCATATTGAAAACTTGACTGTGGTTCTGAGCAGAACAGAAAGTCCCCACAGGTCACCATTCAGGAGCATAAGAACCCTAAATGCCTCCTGTGCTCAGAAGCAAAGAACAGAAGAGGGTATAAGAACAATAAAGCAAGATATACAGAAGCACAAGTACTAATACACGGGGATAATGAACTGTGACAGGAATGAGGGTAAAGGTGTCTGCTGACAAGAACGAAGAAATCAGGGTTTTACTGCAGGTTTGCCTGTAACAATTAATTTCACTTCTCTTTGTCCTTCTCCAAAAAGGGAGTAATGATACTGACCTCTTTTGTACAGCCCAGCACAAAGTGAACACTGAAAAAAATTGTCCTGCTTTCCAGCCCTTACATAACTACAACTTTTATTTTTTAATGTCACATTGAAAAACTTGCATACCCAGGTGTAAAACTAACAGGGCATGTAATAGAAAGGTGGATAAGATATTGCTTAAAAATCTATACAGACTGAAATCCTCCACATTCAAAGGTGACAAGATAGGTACAATAAATGTGGCCTATCACAGTCTCAAGAGGCCATATTATTTGTATACAAACAAACCACCAGGAGAAATCATGCACCATTCTAAAATAAAACTAAACATCTTCTTAGTCATCCCCTTCCTGTTTGGAAGGACAGTGTGTCTAGGCATACCTATTTCATGCCCTGAGAACACATTCACATTTTCAGAATTTAGGCATTTAAAAAATGTCTCCTATGCTATGGTTTGAAGACACATTTATCTGACATTTCTGCCTATTTGTTTTAAAAAGTGTTCCCAGTGTTTAAAACATAAATGCTGAGCGATTTCTAAAATAATGAAGTTCAGATAAATTTTAGGTCACCAAAGAGTCCAAGCATAGCAGAAGATGGACATACAGATGTGCTGCTTTGTTAGAGCCACAAACAGCTCCATCTCTCTGGGAGTAGAGAGAAACCACCGTGTTCCTGTGATGTAAAGCTGACAGAGATAATCTGGACATTCATAAACTACACCACATAAAGGCTGATCCTGGGATCCTGTCACCGTCCCCCCTCATTTTCCCTGCAGATTCCATTCTAGCAAAACGATACATAAAGCAAGTAATATCTGAAAGGTTTTTACCAAAATAGAGGACCCCATCTTTTATACCTGATGTTTTGGTTTAAATATGTACATAATTACTTTGAGTTAGATATTCACAAACATTAAGCAAAAACTGAAATTTATTCAGCCTGTGCTTCACACAGGTTTTTCCCAAGCAGCCCCCAAAAAGGAAAAATTTTGTAGTATAAATGCCTACGATCAAAGAGCATAAAGCTTAGTATATGGTTAAATTTTAAAAGGGCAAATTTTGCAGGTTTTATTTTAATGAAGTAACAAAAAGAAGTACTTTTTATATGGGTATCTGCATATAAAGGTGTCTTCAAAACTAGCCTAGACAATATGCATCGATCTAGGAAAAATATCAAGAACTATTCTAATGACCACAATATTATTCTATGTGGCCTGGGAGGCAAATGGGCATGAGCTTTGTTTCAAAAAATTATCCTGCATTGGCCAGATATATCAAACGTGAGATGAAACTAAGCAGAAGTAGTTATTGCTAAAAATCACTGGCTTACAGGCACAGTATGCTGCAGAGATTTGAAAAGCCTGTGCTGGGGAAAATGGATGATGTGTGTTTGCAGATGGGCTCCCAGGCGCAGGTTGTGGAAAACTTCAGTGTCATCCACTTCATCAGTGTCAGTTACAACTGGAACCAAAGATAGATCTTCAGGACAAAGATCTGCAAGTAATGGCCCACAAAATACTTATTTCTAAAAAATAACGTCACTGAGGGCTGTCCACCAACCAGACTTCTCACTCGATGAGTGTTCACAGCAGGACACGGGCCAATGATTCAATTAACCCAGCAACAGATTAAGGAAGTAATAAACATTAAGAGGCTAGCTAGGACATATATAGAGAAATAGCACGTGGTTCATTGATCATAAGGAGTACTCACAAGGAAGGAGTCCTTTCAGAGAGAGAAGTGAGCCTTTGCTCCCTTTCCATCATGTAGAGATAAAGTTTTCTAGAAGGATGTTTTCAGACCCTGGGGGAAGGTTTCCAGGCAATTCACATGATTCAAATAGAAAATATAACCTTAAGAAATAGAATATAGCAAAGAACTACAATTCAGTGAAATAATTTTTATATGCATTTAAACTTCACATTTCCAGATGTATTTTTATTAAAACTCAGGTACGCACTACCTATTTTTAGTTTATGAATGTAGTAAAAAATGTTTCATGAAACAAACTGAGTATTTTTTTCTGAAATAGCTTCTCACATTTTAGAAAATTACTGGACCATATTACAAACCATATTATTCTGTAGTGGTTGTCTACAAAGGTGTTATCAAGGTGAACATCAACAGCTTCCTAAGTGACACTGAGGTTGGAGTATCACAGTCCTCCAGTATGTTCAACGTCTGTGAATCCACACACTTTGGTCTGGCAGGCCACATGAAATTGAGAATTGATACTTCAGTTACCAGATATTTGGTTTTGTGCACTTCAGGAGCTGAGAAACCCAGAAACTTTCCTTTCTATTGTGTATTCTGCACTAAATCTAGCTTCTCAAGTCTTCAGTCCTGTGTGCTAAACTGCTTTAAGTTATCCCACCCCAGGTATCCCTGTGGAAAGGATTAAAACAAATTCTCTTATTTCACTTTACCACTTCCATTCTTTTGTAGACAGGCTTGGAGATTCAAGCAAGCCACAGTAATTATAGTTCTGAGTCAGGCTTCAACTATTGTGCTTTCTTTATCAGTACAGACTCTCTCTATTTCTCCTGGTAATAGGGACAAAATTTAAAGCTTTTTATGACCATAATAGAAAGCTACTAATAGAATAACCTAGATATATTAATTTCTTGAGAGATTTAAAAAAAAAAAAAAAGATTATGCCATACCAAGGTTGCAAATAATAGCAGTAATAGAGATTCAGCTATGCAGGACGTCTAATGGTGTTTGCAGTCCTGCATTTCCAATATAATTAAATCAATAGGCACCCAAAAGTCATCTTTCAATATGCTAGATTCATCCACCAAGATTAGATATTCATAGGAGAAAGTTGTAATGAGATCAGAAGATCATAATATAATATTTGTTATATAGTACACTAAAATAGAAGCTAGAGAATGGCAAAGATAAAACTTGCAAAATGCTTGTACAGGAAGATCTCTGTTCTGCTTAGACACAGGAAAGAGTTCCATCAAACAGCAGCCTAATATGCCTCAGCTTGATGACATTATTATCCAGGGTTATGCCATCACTGAAAATTCACCCAGCAGCAGTAAATTGAAACATGTACACTTTGGAAGTGTGAGCTCTATTAGTTCAAGGTTTTTTCCAAACACTTCGAAGCCAAGAAGGGCAGAGTAATCCACCCTTTGAAAGTTAAACCCTGTGATATCCAGCATTTTTGACAGCGTCTCAAGTTTTGAAAAAGAAAACCAAAACAAAAATCCTAAAATATAGATGATGTTTGCATTAATCAAAGGCGCTTTCTGGCTATATATCCACCAGCACAGTCCAGGATGACTGATTCAGTGATACAGTGGACTTCTGAACTTTGTGCCATTATATGGCTGTTAACATTTGTTCAGTTCTGTAGCATAAGATTAGCTGTGCCAAGTGCCAAATCTAACATGAGTCATATTGTATAGAACTTCAACCCATCCCGGGGTTTCTTACCAAGCTGTGGTCGTTCCTGTGAGGGAGACATTCTGTTACAGGCTTCCATGCTTCCAGCACCATTTTCAAATACTTGGCAGCTTTCTTCTGACACAGGTTGCAGTTAGTGTGAAGTGTTGCCGAGGATGCTTTTTTATACATCTGCCTCCCTGGCCTTTGTCTGCAGTATACAACATGCCAATCAGTACACAGTGTTGTCTTTTCCACGCTTCTACAGCTGGCACTGCCAGCAGCTCACAGCTTATCAGGTTTCTGTGAGCTGGCTGGCTTGTGTAGACTGTTAGGGACCAAGAACAATTGTGTACACTGTTTTCCTCTTTTTTTTTTTTCTTTTTTTACTTTTACTCAGCTTTTCGTTGTGAGCGCAAACAGGCAGTTTTCTTACTAGTGTGTTTATTTGCTTTGACTGTAGTCCTTACTTCTTACAGCTCAGGGAATTTATAGATTGGAGACTATGATTCAAAGATATTCCCACTATTTTAAATAAGCTCTCTGAAAAGCCAGAGCCAGTATAATAGGTTTGTCTGATTAAGCCCATTGCAATCTTTGGCATGCCTGGGACTACTTCTGTGCTTTCATTTTCCAAGAGGATGAATCTCAGAGCAGGATACAGATGTTCAAGTGACAAAGGCCAGTGTTCAGTAATCTTAATGCACAAGCATAGTTCTTTTGGCAGGATCCTGGCATTCAAGCTGTTATTCTGATCTGCTGGCCGTCTGCTTTCCATTAATCACTTCTGGCAGAAGAAAAGGCCTTCCAAACATCTTTCACCTTTGGCCTATACTCAGGCAGCAAAAAGGATGTTGCAGCATACAAGGTTTGTGCCAGAAGGGATCTTCAGCTTAACAGAGAGCACAATTCTGAGTTTTTTGCCATGAGATTCTCCACAGGTCTGTCCTGGAAGACTCAAGAATCTTGTCAGCCACACCACAGCTTAGATTTCTTTATCTAAACAGGGTGTTAGTCCTCAGTTACCCTGCCTGTGTTTGTAGCTAGCTGACAAGTTAGTTGATGCCTAGCACAGGTCTGGCAGAACAATATCACAGGGATGATGATAGAAGATGGATAATGCGGTACAAGCTTTTTTTAATATTTCTGTGGTTGAGGAGAAAAAAGGAAGAAAGGGAAGCAAGAAAATATGGATCTGAATCCAAGTGAGCTTCAGCATTTTCTTTTCTGTACTTGGGAACACTAATGCACAAAAATCCTTAGACAAAACTAAACTCCTCTTAGTGACCTAAAGCAGATAAAACCTTTCAAGAACATCACATTTTACTCATCATTAAGATAAATTTTTTAAGGAAGTCAGCACATTTGATTTAGTAAGCCAAAATACCTTTATTCTACTCCCAATAAATGCCTTCAGAAATAATGATGAATTTATATATGTCACTGTACTCTCAGTAAAGCTCCCTCATTTCTTACCAAGGCTTTCTAAGCCAGCAACTGTCTTACCTCTCTGAGAACGAATTCTCAGTTCTTCAGTGGTTAGATCAGAGTTTGAGATACCAGGGATCTGCATCCCCAACTACCTAGTGCCCTAGAATCCAAATGGGTTTCAATTCCCACATCTTGCACATCTGGAGACTGAGGGCCAGTGCCTCTGAAGAGCTGAAATAAAGAATGATATTGATAATGATATATGCATTTAGTCTTATGTGGGGGATTTCTTAAGATCCAGTCAAAAAGCTGAGCCAGATTCCTTAATCTTTGTTCAACTCTAGATGTAAACTCTTCCTACATCTGACACACTAGCATTTACTAATATTGGATTAGCTAGCACTGGACTTTGAACATCTAGGCAAAATGTGAATACAGGTAAGCTCACGTTACTGTCATCTTATGGTTGATGTGCTCACCACACCATGTGCTGGCAGGGGAGGTGCTGTGACTTCCAGTGGTGCTGCAGTTATCTGGGCTAGTCTACCATTCATTGCTTGTTCTCCCATGCCACACAAGAAGCAGAGGAGGGATTTGTACTTCTAAATAGTATGCGGGAAACCATGGGCAGATCAATAGCCATCAGATAATACAGTCCACATTGCCCCCGGAAAGCCAAAATGAAAATGACAGAGGTGGTGAACCATCCACCACATCAGCAAGCAGAGGTTTGAATTTAACTCAGATGCATTTGGATGTGGTAGAGATAATGCCCGAGAAGGAACCTGCCTGTGGATTTAGCCACTGGTGTAACTCCATCCTGTAGGCAACGGTTCCTGGACTAGAGTAAGTTAAATTTGGGCATATAAACCTCTGTCTGTTCCTGGTCAGCATGCACACCACATTAGTGAAGCCCTGACTCAGTCATGCTATCACACCAGCCTGTCCCTACTTCCTGAATCCCAGTCTGAATCATCAAGACAACAGAGATGCACTGCTGGGACACAGATGACACTGGAGTGCTCTTCCACGTTCCTGCTGGCCAGAAGCAGACACCAGCCTTCTGCTAAAGCTCTGGTCTTCAGTTACTGCAACACACAGCTTGGGGAAACAGCTTAAGAGAAAAGCAGAACAACCCAACAGAAGACCAGTTTTGTGAAGGACTCATCTCAAGAGCTGCCAGAGCCCTTCATCAAGGACTGCCTTTAGCAGAGCCCATTGTAAACCCCTCTCCCTTTTCCTCTGCTCTCTCCTCTTGCTCATTTTGTAGAGCCTGCAGGACAGAAAATGCTTTTCTAGGTATTTCCAGTCTCATGACGGACAGTTGCACCTGTCACATATGAGGCTGTCCCCTGGCATTAGCCAGGGGGCCTATTTTTAGTTGGCAGGAGAGAGAGAGGTAGAGCCAAGTACACTGCACCCTCTGTTACCCACAGATTAAATCGCTTTTTGGCACCCTCATTTAAGCACTTGGCTAACCAACTTTGCTTTCCTTTTCAGAAACACCAGTCCCAGGGAGCAGCCCCCCCCACCCCGTAATGCCCCGCAGCACTGTTTGCTGGGGCAGGGAGCAGGAGAGCACACCTTGAAATCATTCATCAGGGCACTCTGAACTGAGGCAACATCCCCCAGAGCCAAGTCAGTACTTCACACCAGAAGGCAGAGCTTGCTAAAACAGACTGAGACTCACTGGGAAGCAAAATAAGGGCTGCAAGAGTTCAGCCTTAATTTGGGCACGGACTACAGTTTAAATTTGGCTGAAGCCTAATCCGATGTAAAATAACATTTGTGGTTTTACGGAAGCTGAAGCTAATACTTTATGTTTTTATTGCTGCCTTCTCTCTCCATAACTTGGGCTCATTTGTAGGTCAAACTGCTTCTTGGTGCAAACAATTCAAGGGTGCCTCTGAAAGGCGTCTTGGAGCAAAGCGCTGCCACAACCCTGCTCCACCAGCAGGACCTGCTCCCCTTTGCTTTCTGCCGTAACCCCAAGTGCAGTTTGGTTCTTACCTTGGAGCACTGGAGGAGGGGCAGAACATCACTCACCTCATTTCTGGCAGAAGCACGCACAAAACAGTTTTTGTGATGTGTCACACTCTTTGTGCATATGTAAACAATAGCCACATCAGGTTACTGTTTCAGTATTACAGTATTCAGGATTACAAGCCTCACTCCAATGCTAAAAAAACCACCAAGGAATCTTTTTAGAAGTGCCATTAGAATACAGAAGTCTTATCTTTTTAGCTTTGCCAAAAATACCCCACAAAACCCTAACATCATGAAATTATTTGAATCAAAAAATTTAAGCTCTGTAAGGGGTCTTTGTGATGAAACTTTTAATGAAGTTACAAAAGCCAGTAAAATTGCAGGTTACAGATTTATCAGCCCCTTTCCACTGCTTCCATTCGCACATCAGAGAGATTCCTTAGCGGACACAGTCACTTCTTGAATATTTTTTGGTAATACCCACAAGCTTCATTCTCCACTCTCTTTCCCAATACTTGTGAAATTAATTGCTTTCCCCTAGATTGCCTAAAGACCCTTCTCCAGTGCTACAGTAAGAAAATCAAACTTGTTGCTTGCTGCTGTCTCTTCTTCCTCTCTGCTCCTTTCTGTTTAAGGCTATTCTCTCCAATTACAGTCTTTGAGAATCTATCAATGATCAAGAGACAGATTCAGTTTTGAGGATTTCATCTAGCAGAATGGGGGGGGAAGTGATTTCTTAAAATTATTTTAATTGAATGATGATTCCTTGTTTGAAAAGCATTCCCTATCTCTTTTCAAATTGATCTTGCATGCTGTGGTATGCTAGAGATTAGAGCTTGAAAAGAACCTTTAGAGAAACTAATAACACTCTTATAAAAACCCCAAACTGTTACCAAATTGCCTGTCAATATTTTGCACAAATCATATATCAGGTGCACCGATACATGTGTTACGAAGCATGCATTTTGACAGTCGTAAAACAGGACTTTGGGGGAAAACAACTGTAAACCTAAATTACTTGGGAATACACGATGCTAACAGAGATGAGCCATCATTTTACAAATAAATCAAGCATTTGTCATCTTTCCAATATTTTATTTTAGTACTTTTAAATATGTTTTAACACAACAAAGATATAAAACAATATATTAGTTCAATCTGAGTTTGGAATCAAAACAATATTTACTTATTTACAATACTCTAAACTTCACTGGCATACCTTCTAGCTGTCAGATAATACTATTTTCTCTGTCAGAACAAAACTGAAGTAACTGTTCAATATGAAAAATCATATTTCTACATCCCTATTAAGTACCATGTACAATGCAGTTTGTGGTTTCTCACATTTGACAAATTTCTCATATTTGACAAAACTGAATCAAAAGAGCAAAACTAAGTTACAGTTAGTCTTCCTAACTACACAGTCACAGGGCTATGGGTCAGGTTATTGTGCTCCACATTTATCATCTGAAGTTCTTACACACTTATTACAAACTGGCTCTTAAAATGTGCATGTCACTAAATTATGTACATAACACTGCAAATCTGTTAGGATACAAATGGTAAGTATGCAGGATACTGGAAAGGTCAATGTTCACAATACTGTAGTGTTTGAGGTGTTGTGAAAGTTTTTTTCATGTTTTTCTTCATATAATGAATAAGACATCAGTAGGTTCACTCCAAAGGACTTTTTTTTTTTTCCCCAGAAATGCTGTTTCAGTTGGAATAGTGACAAGGTCAAAGGTAGATCAGAAATAGTAATTTCATAAATTAGTAGTCTGCCAATTAACCCTTAATTGTTGAAGTCTACATGCACAAAATAATTCAGAGGGTAACCCATCTCACTGTTAGGACTTCTGCCAAATATATTTCCAACTTGACAAGACTATGGTGGTTTTTGTAGTTACAGGTCAAGTTTCTAAAAAAGTACCCTAGATTATTAAAGAAATAAACAAACAAAACCAAAACAGAGACACAACCCCCCCCACCCCCAAAAAAAAAAAATCACAAAAATCAGTATTGTCTATAGATTACTGCAAATTCTCCCCAACTCCTCAGTCAGAACTACTCAGATAGGATGAAAAACTATCCCAGTTACTTTTGTTATACTCCAGGTCCACAAAACTTACTTTTTTCCCATGATTTTGATGCTTGAAATCCTAGTGGACTTCTGTACATCAGAAAACTAGCTAAATAATAATTAACAACTATTGTACTATATGCAAGACCTGGTTAAAAAAACAAGGAGGTATTAATTATTGCAAAACACTTGTACTGATGTCTGAGTTCAACTCTTTTCTCCTTCAATTCTCTTTTTGGCACTGTATGACAACACAGCTGTACAGAAAAGCAGAAAAGAACATTATAGGAACCTGTGCTTTTACCCTCATTGAAGGGTTTCAATACTTCTAAATGACCCTCTTTAACATGCTTGCATCACAAAAATAATATTTTTTTTCCAAGTCATTTAAAGCAGCTAACTATCAAGGTTTTATTTAGATTATGTTTGTTCAAGAACAGTTGGAGGAACCTTGATTAAAGTTACTTTCATAAGTTTTTCTAAGTGTAATCAGAACTTGCTAAAAAAACACATCTATGGAAATTAATTCTGTGCAGGTGTTATGTCATAACCCACTTAAGGGATCTTTCAGAAATTAAAAACTATAGGCAAAAAGTTTAGAAAAGCTGTGACAAAAAACTCTTTTAAGGTACAACAAAACAAAGAAAAAGGATAGGGGGAATGCCTGTGTGTCTATCACTTGCACGTATGTGCACACATATCCCAGAACTAATAATAAGGAAGAGGTCATGACTATTGCCAAGTCTCAATTATTACTAGATTTGCTAAGCTAGCAAAAAAAAAAAAAA
>VWZF01002346.1:312443-327783 GCA_013396755.1 Sclerurus mexicanus
AAGAAAAGAAAGGTGACCTTTCCCTTCTTTTGTATATTCGGTTTCTAAGTTAAGACTTTTCTACTTGATTAATTTGTGCACTTTGTAGTACTAGACTAATGTTGTTAAGACACTTGCTGACATTACACAGTAATTGATTCATTACTCCGAATTCAGGTTATGTGGCTGCTCACACAGACCACGGAAGACACCTTAGCACAAAATAGGTGCAACATGTTAAAGAACGGCAAAAAGATCAGTGCATGAACGTAAAGGAGAAGGATAACCCTGAACATACTTAGCATTAAATACCAGGCCCAGTGATGTTCTGCTGCCCTTACTTGAAAGTGCTTGTGAGCAACACAAGCAGCAAAATGCTTTTAAAACACTCTTTCAAAAGGAGGTACAAAATTTTAAGCCTGTCAGTTACTTTGAACTTGTTTCCATCTAATTAACAACACAGCTTACGTTACCAACTTTACAGACTAACCCGTGCTGTTTTGCATGCGAGACTGGATTTTTCTTCCATCCATTTCAAGCCTTCCTCTTGCATGTTTACAGACAGACAGAACCAACTTCACAAATAGCAGAGGACAACTATCTTGACAATGTTCTAACCCACTCCAATGCTAAAAATACCAACCTCTTTATGTTCCTATCTTGGACTCATATTTAGCATCAAGGGAAACAGCACAAAAGAACAAGCTTCCTTTAAAAAACAATGATAGACAATGCTGATTTAAAACATAATTTACTTAACAGAATTTGAAAAATTGAATTAGAACAAGGAGAGAATCCTTAAGTTTCAAAGTATATGAACTTCATTTAAGAGTATTGAAATGATAGCTTTACTTTATGTAAACATTACTACACTGGGCTGTACTTGAAAATTCTCCTGGCATGTCTAAGTTGCAAAATATTTTTACAGTTTAGACATAGCTATGCCAGTTAGCACTCACATGGTTATTTTCAGAATCAACAGCTTTGCAAATTTAATTGCATACGTCTCCATATAACTCAGAATACAATCCTGCACATCCTGAGAACAGATGTTTTCTAGAATTTAGAAAAATAGCATTCTTAACTATATGTGCATTGCAAAGGCAAATATAAATTAACAAAGAGCTCTTTCGTTATAAAGTCTCAAGAGGAATGTTCAAATTGCCTTTCTGAAATCAGAAAGTTAAGGACAGCAAATGACAAGTATTTAAATATTTCAAAATATTTTCTTCTTTTTTTCTTAAGTGTAAGCATACTCCCCCAATTTGGATGGCAAGAGCCATCAGCCTATGGCAGATTGAACAATGTAGTATTAAACCTGCAATTTTGTTAGAAAATTGGAATGTTACAAATATAAAAGTCTACAGAATAGTACAGTGTACCTGTGCTCAATACAGTTGGCAGAGGTACTCCAAGATGCACAATTCCTCTGTGGAATAGGAGCTAAATTAAGTTACAAAAGTAACATACTATGAAGAGCGTAAGATAGTCAAGTTAGTACAATTGAGGTTTATAAAAGGAAAACAATACAGCAAAGAGTAGCCCTCAGTAGGTTACAAGCCTCCAAATACAAAACTGACTTGCAAATTTCTAAAGGATTTATTTCCATGCACACGCAAGTACATTTTGCCCATTAACTCAGCTTGTACCAAGCTGCAACTGCCTTGTGTCACTTTCTAAAGCTGACACTACCTTTTGCACATCCCACCTATTCTGAAATTGCAATAACCAAATTAAAAGGTCTATATCACTTCTATGATTTGCACCTTGTACCATCAGTCTTTATTTAGCATAAATTCCAACAGCCTACACCTCTACAGCCAACATTGGTATTGTCCCCTTACAATCCGCTGCGTAAGAGATCACCAACTGTTTGACCCCTGCTTACGCATTGTGGACTTGGAGTGTTGGTTTGAGGATTTTGGGGATGTTGTGTTGTGGTTTGGTTTTTTTAACAAGCAGAACTCGGTACTTTCATCTTTCAGTGTAGTAAATGAGCAACTTAATTTAAGAACTAGTCTCTTTTCATACTTGTTAGAAAAACATACACTGTGTGTTTATAAACAACTATACTGTGCATATATATATATATCCAGAGATATTCACCATATTGTTGACACCAGAGTGCAAAAACATACATCAATATGAGCACTATTTCCAATACTCACTATTATTACTTTTCCTGACAGAGTTACTACATGCATTTTCCTATCCATTCATGGGACTAAGATACACAAAGACAATTGTTGTTTTTCCAGTGTTAAAGAGCTGCTCCTGAAAAGCATGCACAAGTTTGGGTATAAAGCAATTAAAACCACGCAAAAGTTATTTTGTGGCTTTAAACTCACTAAAGCTAAATTAACGTTACTTTCAGTGGATGTTGCATTTACTTTAACTCATTTAAACGCAAAAGGGAAAACTTTCAAGTGATAGAACAACCATAAAGACAATTGATAGACTAGACTAAATCAATTCTTATTAAAAAAAGTATCATCACTACATAGCCACAAGGCAGATTTTAATTTTTGGCAACCTGTATGCAGACCATTTATACTGCCAATCTTATATTTTAAGACTTGTTATTTAACAGTTCGGAGAACCTTTCAGCAGGGTACTGCTTTCTTCATTATGACACAGACTTCCTCAATCTTTAAGTATACACAGTTTGTTTTGAAAATTACATTTTTGACTGTTTGAAAAGAAAGACTTCATAAAATTTTAATTTTTTAGTCAGTATATGTAAAGGCTGGCATTCAGGTAACAGAGATTATTTGACCTGTAAAGGGTGTATTATATTCAATGCAAGCACATATTTGAGATTGAAGTCCCACAAACATTCACACAGAACCTTACTAAAGTTAACAGTATTCTGGTTTATATTCATGGTTTATTGACAGCCTTTACCCGTCTCTGCAGCGTTTTCTATTTTCACAAAAAGGAAAAAAAACACATCCCTGTGAAGTATGGGAACTCCATTTTATGGCTAAGAATCTAAGAACCAAGGCAAGGAAGAGAAGATCCTGCAGTGAGAAATGTTACTTGACTTCCCTCCCAGCTAGCCCTGCAGGATCTTAGTCATAATGCTTCATAAAAATCTGAACTGACCCACACAATGTTCAGCCGATCAATCTTTTCAGTATAGCAGGTTTTGAAAAGGGCCAGCAGTACTCATTGGGAACAGTACCGTTAACATTGCATTCAAAAAAAGAAAACATTGGAAACCAGATCCTTGCTCTCCTGCTCTGTTGATATGCTCTAGTATTAGCCAACGTATGGTAATACAAAAAGAGTCTTGTAGTGATGTAAAAGGCAATGAAAACGTCTATAGAATAATGTTCATGTGCAGCCAAAATGAAGAAGATTCCAAAGAGATTCAGGACCCAGGACAAGGTATGCAAGAAGTTCCAGCTCCTTGGCGTATCTAGGAGAAACCAGAAAATTATTAACCTTGAATGTCTCAAAAATCTGGGTCACTGCAAAATTCAGGCCTGGACATTCAAAGTTTTTGTACAGACTTTTCATCTAAAAATGTCATAAAATTACTGTCTTCATTTGAAGATACTGTATAGACATCCTGTAAATCCAACGAAAACAACTATGCAAGTTATATATATCTATCACTTCACGACTTCATTTACAAATGCATTTCTGGATTAAAGCTTCCTAAAATGGCTTAAGATCCTGCAAAGCAAAATTCTTTGTTCAACCAACTTCTTTTAATGAAAATTATGCATTTGCTACATTATAAGGAGGAAAATTGAACGAAACATACATTACTGTTGTTGCAATCAATCCACTATACGTGAACTCAAACTAATTGTCTTTGCTTGCAGTCACACTTGGTATTTACAGTAGAGCACTACTGTTTCCTATATTCTCACGCATCTTGAGGTTTGGTATTTTGGCTTTATAGATTATACTAAACTTACAGCCACCTATCCAGGTATTTTGGCTGACAGGGGTCAGTAGCAGATACCTAGGGAAGTGTGTGGCAAGAGACAACCATAAGTATCTTCCCCACTCCCAGCAGCAAGCCAGGCTCACACATTCATTCAAGTAAATTTATTCCATTAATCCAGGTGGTGGTGTTCCTTTCCTGTCTTCAAGTTCACTGTCACAAACCTGAGAAAGATCACCACAGTTTGTATTTTTTTGCTTAAATGTTACATTCCTCTTTTTGAGGAAGTCAAGGAGCAGATACTCCTTAATACTTCCAGGCATTTAAGTATTTACATTCTCACATCCCGGGCTGACAGCAAGCAGTACATATTCTTAACACTTAAGGACATTTGAGTATTGACACTCTGTACTTACATTCTGTGACAAAGAAGTTGAGCATGGTCAGGACAACAGTGTGACCACTGAACATATAGTCTCCACACGTGTGTACTCCAGTCAGAGTCATTCCAAAGCCACTCCATATTGCAAATGCCCGCTGGAGTTTTGCCCAAACATTGCCATACAACTAAAAAAAAAGTGACATTAACCTTTACTAAGGTCCAACCCCACTGCCCAAGCAGTCCTTAAAGTTACTTGTATCGCACTATGTATGTTTAATACCATTTAACATGTTGTGGCTTTTATTAAAATGCAGGTTAGCACATCTTTGGATGTGCTGTAGCATTGAGTCACATTATTTACTACAATTACTAATTGTGTTCATCATACCTCTGATGTATAGTGGAATTTAGAGCAACTATTTTGTTGCAAGTGATTGACCTAGAGAGTCTGACAACTTTTTTTGAACGTATTCAGCCTCTCAGTGTGCCAGTATCAAGCTTTCAAGTTGTTCAGCTCAAACCTCTCCTAACTAAAAGTTAGGATGAAACCAGAGAATCCCATGTTTTATGGAATATCCCTTATGAGAAGAGGTGAGACGTAATAGTTTGCTGGTGGGTTTTTTTTCAAATCCATGCATTCAAAAAGACAAAGAAGCGATTACTCCCCTTTGAGCTTTTCTTCATGGAGTCAGTATCTTAAGTGCACACTTTGGTGTATTCTCTCTGGTTTACATTGTGAAATATTCTAAACACCCTTCCCCGAGAAACTATATGCTCTCTGAAGTGGCAAATGCTTCTAAGACCCCTAAGGATGCTTGCCTACCTATGGTAATTAATGCAGGGGCATGGAAGGAAACAGAAGAGAAACATGCTCTTCTTAAAAAACACACATCTAACACTATGGTCGCAACAATCTTAATCATATATTTAAGATATTTTTTAACAATGAAATGAAAATAAAGCATTTTAAATTTCTACCTTTCCAGTACACTGCAAGTGTTGGCCTGGCACCGAGAGCGAGGTAACAAACATTGTAATGCAACGCAGTAAGAATACTGTCCCCATGAGGCTGCACAGCCTGCGCAGAAGTATAGATCTGGGGAAAGTACACAAGAACTGGCATCAGAAAAGTTAGGATAAAAACATTTTACCTCACCCCAACTTAATCCCACGAAGTCCCTTCATCATTGCTGCAAGTTTCACAACAATTTCTTTTTTTTTAAATTAAGTAGTATTGTAAAGATATGGTCCCACATGACAGGGTGAGACACTGTAGCAAGCTTACTCCCACCAAAGAGTACAAAAGGTACCAAAAGCTTTGGCACTCATACCTTCTCTTGGCAAATGATAAGAATCAATAAACCAGTAAAAATTTAACTTAAAATATGCATGCACACAAAAGCATTTTCTGCCCCTCAGTGAAAGCAAACTGCCAGGTTGGCTCAGACATCCTATGGAAATTCATTCTTGTGGGTTTTTCTTATATACAAAACTGTTACAGTATGACAATATATACTGACAACTCTCAGAAACATATATATATTCTGAAGGAAATTACTTATAAATATGGTAGAAAAGTAAACTCAAATTACTCTTTTGAAAGATTGATAAGTCATCATTCTGGATTAAATCCTCCCTAATCTATTTTAACAGGGACATACTAGGAGCTGACAACATTCTTTCTGAGTGGATACTCTTAAACAATCACTGTAAATTCTTGTTACGGTTCTTTCTCTGAATCTAAGTACCAGTTTGTTTGGATTTTATATACTCTACCTGTGTTTGTGAAGGAGAAGAACCAACAGCCAAATGTAGCAAAGAATTACCCCACATACTTCAGTCATAGCAAAAGCCCATGGTATCCTAGGGACACTAAAAAAAAAGGACAAAGCAAGAAAGTTAATACAAAGGCTTAATTTTTGCACGCTACTCAGTATTGAAAATAAGGGCATATATAAAGTTCTAACCTCAAAACTAATTTGCATTCATCTGACAACAGTGTAAACTACAGCCAAAAATTTTTTTGTTAGACTGAATAAAATAGAATTTGAAATATTTTTAATTACATTATTTCCTTTCTAATAATGTATTTCCAGTAGACATTTATACAGAATTCACTAAGAGAAAATCTCTAGTTTGCTCTCAATTTACACATGTGATTTACTAACAGGATGTGTTCCACTGTTTCCCAACAACCTTCTTCATTCTGCCACAAACTTGCATCATGTCAATTATGCTGCTTATGCTTGTAAGAATGCCATGTCAACACAATTAATGAAATCCAGCAAAGCCTAAAATCCTAAATACTTGTAACAAAGCAGAACTGCACAGAAAAGTGTCAGGGAAAATAAACATTGGTTTCAAAATTTCAGTGATAATCACTACTGCAAACCTTTTTTAGCCTTGCTTGTCGAAAGATTTAAGACTTTCTTGCACACGCATGGCACCAATCACAATTTCCACTCTGCAATCACCAAAATGCAGATCAACAGATTTCAGGAGAGGCTGCTCCTCATAACTTTGTGCTTCCCCTGACATAAAGGGGTGGCAAAGCGCCGCTCAAATATGCGCTTCATAGTAATCCACTCATTGTTTTGTGAGCTGCTGCTTTCTGACCTCTCCATCCTCCTGCCCACTGAATACCATGGTAGCACCCTGGGAACAAAATAGCTTCTGTTCTCTCTCCTCTCTTTCACTCTGCTGGATGGGGTCGATCCTTGCTGAGTAATATAGGAATTTATGGAGGATTCTGCCCACTTACTCAAAAGATTAGATTCCTACTGACTTCTTGAAAGCCATTAATGAAAATGGAAATTACTGGCAGGAATAAGGAGATCACAAAGACTGAACTTTTAAACAGTTTAGCTCATCTTTTGAAACTCTCTAAGCAGTTAAGTTCTCTATGGTGCAAGTGCAGTTCCTCAAAGGGAGCATTTATCCTCTAATTTAATAATCTGTAGTCAATGACTAGAATTTGACCTTGCTATTGTGCCTCTTTTTGCCTGAAGTAGAATATTTTCTTTTAAATAAATGAGCAGGCATGGCATAAGTCCCAACAATGGTTTAGTACACAGATACCCTATGGTTAAAAGAGATGCTGGTCCATTCACTCTACTTCAGTTTCCCTAGAACACGTTCAACAAGCTGACAATGGGGAGACAGTAAAAATGCAACGCTGTTAACCTTTCAATTTCCTTGCTCACTGGCAGGTAGACAAAAATACTCGTTCATCAAAAGTTTTTGTATATCAAGACACCTTAAGCTTCAGAGCAGCAACTGGATTTCAGAAAATGCATATGGCTGCTTATCTATGCTAGCTGACCACCATGCTTTTTACTAAAAAGTAAGGATGGATTAACTTAACTCCTGTGTTGTGATGAGTTTAGTATGTAAACTAAATGCAAACTGGGTAGAACAACAGCTCAATTCATTTTCTCCTAAGACTAAATCTCTGCATCTAACTGATGTGCATTTCAGTCTTAGCAGAAGGATTTACTACACTCTAATTACTATTTTGCACAGTCTAGAGCATATGAAACTTTGAAAACAAACAAAAGATAGCCTATATTTTAGCCATCAAGTTACTATTTTGTTTTAAAAGAAAATTTCTTACCTATCTAGAAATATGTCTGGTAGAGGTGGATATGTTTGCATGTCAGGCACTCGTTCGTGTACTATAACCATAACGAATGATGTAAAGCCAAACACTATGAAAACATACACACAACTTAAAACTGTCTTCCAGTACTCGGGGTCCAGTCTCCGCGTGGCATGTTTGTTCTTTCCATTTGCATACTGATACTGATCACCATTCAAGTCAGTCACTAGTCCATCATAGTCCCGCGGTACTTCACCGTTACAAAACCAATCTGTACCCTGTAGAGAACCAGCTGGGCACACTGTGCCCACATGACTGTCACTGTTGTAACCCAGCTCTTCCAGGACATCAATATGTTGCTTCTGCAGTTTGCGTATGGACAGCATTAACCTCTTGATATCCCCCAGGACTTTGATTTCCAAAGGAGGGGATCGTAAATCATACTCAGTAAGTGTCAGAAGTGTAATTCCATCTAGCCTATGTCTATTGCACAGAACATCCACATATTCACAGAAGCCTTCTTCCTTCAGCCACTTGGCCACATTCTTGGTAGTCCAACGTCGTATGCAAAGCTGGTTATTGCCTGCCATCGTCCTTCTTTATCTGCCAATCAAACTGACCTGCTGACATTCGAGAAGGAGACAAGATCAGAATGTTTAACAAAGATTACTGAAATGACAGTGTCTTCTGTGCAATTTTAGGTGCTTAATTAGCCCAAAACTTTTTATATAAGACATAATTTCTTAGGTAATATAAAAATGCTTTAATTTTTTTTATTCAAGCAATACTAAATTAAGATTGTCTTGTTTGCTCATAAATAGAAATTTAAAACTTCCAAGAAGCAAAATATTTCCTAGATATATCCAGTATACTTTTATAATTTTGTTATAAATAAGGAAATAAATCTGAGTTAGTTAATTACACTAGGCAATGCAAAACAAATACTACTGTTTAAATACCAGCTCAATCATTAGTCTTTTCCACTGTTTGCATTTCGTCAACTATGCAAGAAAGTATAGCCAGCAACCACACAAAATTGAATTAAAGCTGAAATAATATATTACAGGTCTAATATATTCCTCTGTTTTAAAATATATACTGAAGTTTTGATGGCAGGACATTTCCGTCTCCATCCCCTTCCAAGTAAACCTGTAACTAGGTATCTACAATAATATTGACCTGAAGTATCTCCGTTGTATGTTGATACTACCACCATCATATTTCTAGCTTTGTTTTATTTCAGTAAGTTACATGCTTATTGTGTTGTGAATCCTTTAAAACACTCAGCTTTCAAAACATTACTATAAATGACTCATTTGCTTTACCTTTAAAGCATGTTTAAAAGTGATGTGGTAGTAGATAACATAATAACACACCAAAGCCAGAAGAGATGTATTCTCTTCATACAGATTTCTCAATAATTGTGTTCCTGATTATAGAGTAATGCTTGAAGGAAGGAGACACTGCTCAGCAATACTTTGGTCACATGGTGGTGACAAGTCACCAGAACAATAACCAGAAGAAATAACCACAAGACATTACGTGAAATATATGACAAAACTCTGAAAGGTTACCAGTGAAGTGAAAGTACTAAAAAGTTAATGCAATATTTAAGACCCACAGCAGTGCAGAATGGATTTGTGCATAATTTATATTTGGTGGCTCATGCACAGCTACCATCTAAGAAACAGCTACAATTTCACAGCTCTTTTGTACTCAAAAAACATCTAATTAACTAGAATGCTTCAATCATGCCAACTGAATCTCAGAAAACACAAGACAGTACAATACACTAGTGCCACATACATCATTCAAGGCTTTCAGAATAAAAGCATGGAAATAGCGTATTTAATCTATTATTTAGCTTCTGTATATAGTAAACTGGTACTCAAACCCATCATGAATATTCAGCACAGTTCTGTATCTTTTTCAGGTGCACCGCTCTTCCAAAACCACAAGCTCTTTCCTTCTCACTTCTCTTTTTAAGAAGGTACAGTACCAATTGTGCTCTTAATATAATTATGGCATGCAACTTTTTCTTCTGGATTTCATCTAGCAGAACCACAAACTATTTTATACTATATCAGAGAAGATTCAATTTGTCCAATGAGATTTCCCAGCAGTGCAAAAGTAATACTTTAGAAGAAAAGCGAGCACACAAATCAAACTTGCCCTTCTAAAATAATTAAGAGCATGATACTTCTGAAGATATCCTCTCAAGAGCTGATTGTATATTAACATGTACTTGATTCATGGCTTTAATTTCTCAAAACTCCATATAGAGTCAATATGTATATAAGCTTTAATACCTTGATTTAAATAGCTGCCAAATATCCATAAAAACCTACTATCTACGGTTCCTTCTCCATATAAAACAGTATTTTCCCATTTTTATATTATCTTACTATTTTAGAAAGTCTGGCTCAAAACGACTGTAATAACTACTTTGCTTACACAGCTGGTAACAAAAGAAATTATTACATTTAATTTGCAATTAGTAATCTGTTAATTGACCTTTTTTATACTACATATTTTTATCTTGCTTCAGAGTTGCCGTTTAAACCCAGGTGGCAACTAAGTGCCATGCAGCCACTTGCTCATGAACAGTTTAATATTCAAAATAAAGGAAAATAAAATAACAATGAAAATAACAAAGAGAGACAACACCCAAGAAAGACAAGTGATGCACGCTACAACTGCTCACCACCTGCTGACCGATGCCCAGCCCATGTGACAGCAGCGACCAACCCCTCCCGGCCAACTTCCTTCTCCCCTGTTTATGTACTGAGCAGGACGTCCTATGGTATGGAATATCCCCCTGACCAGTTCAGATCTGCTGTCCTGGCTGTGCTCCCTCCCAGTTTCTTCTGCACCTCCTCACTGGCAGAGCAGGGGAAACAAAAATTCCTCGACTTAGGGTCAGCAGCACTTCACAGCAACTAAAACATCAGTGTGTTATCAACATTATTCTTATACTAAATCCAAAATATCCAGTGAAAAGAAACAAACTTGAGCTGCTTATCTGAACTTCCAGCTTTCCTTACTCACACAGATGAAATGCTTCTAAAAAAAAGCTGTTAGTCACAGCACTTTTTATAACAGAGTAACCATCACAAGTTTTCTAAAAGCAGTGAATGTAGACTCACCACAAATACAATCAAACTTACTGATCTGTCGTCTAACCAAAGGAACTTCTGAGAACAAAAGCAGGAAATTCCCTAACCTAAGAGAATTCCGCTCATTTGCCGTAAGTCAAGTAGCCTAGTCTTTCTTCATCTGGCACTGCCAGAATAAAAATCAACCCTTACCAAATGTGCAATAAAAGTAACCTTACAGCACTGAATGAGTGTACCCATCAAAGGTCGCTGTGGGCTGGACCTGGGAGAAAAGTCTACATTAACTTCAAGGTGCAGCTGATAGGATCAGCTCCTGTTTTTAAATCCTGTCAATTACAAGACATTTAACCAACTGGAACAGGCAAACATTACAGCAGGTGGTAGCTAATTTCATCTCAATAGCAACAGTTAAGTTCAGTTTTAATGACAAGGCCGTATCTTTGAACACCAAAACTGTGTTTCCCTTCAGACTACTCAATTAGTGCCACTTTTGTACTTTGAAGTGTAAAAAGCACTTTCACTAATAATCTTAGCACCTGGAATACAATACAGATCCCTGTGTCCAACTGCTCTGGTTAATTTTTGAAGCTGAAGAATGCTACATAACATTTACAACACCACTGGGCTGTGGCACCAGACTACTATGGTGGAAGAGACCAAGTCTCCCAGATAACTGTAGCTGTCTTCTGAAAGAAAACAGCACTGGTAACTACTTTGCCTTCCTCATTACTGGTTTTATTGCTGAAACCAGATAAAGGATAACATTATTTAATGATGAATAACATGCATGAGTAACACAAAGCAAGCACAGACTTAAGCGTCAGAGGGCAAAATATACTTTTTCCTTGACATCAGCAATGTCTGTGTTGTGCTCGTAGATTACTTTCTTGGTACTGTGACTTACACTTAGCAAGCTCATCAACAGTACATACCATGTGTCCCATTTTCCTTCCCCAGCCTTTCAAATAACTGCATGAACACAAATGAATATGAACTGCACGTTTATACATATTTACTTTTTTAAAAGAAAAATGTTACTTTATGAGCCATGAACATTCCTATAATTTGGCTGGGGCATTTTAAGATGTGAGATGCCTCTGAGAGGCAGTATACAATATTTTTCCTAGATGTATATTTAAATATGGAAAATTAAGCTCTCTCAAAATGATTATCCATGATTCTATCATGTTTTCCTCTACTGAATTACTTGTTATAGAAACAAAATTTGATTACACCAGAACCATAGCTGAGGGGTTAAACATGATCCTAGTTATGACCACAGCAGTTAGCAGAATGCTGACTGGTTTTGTTTATTCCAGACACACATGCAAAACTCTACCAGCGTCATTTACTGCTTCACCACCTGCCCTCATGGGCCTGGGAGAGCCTTGCTGACATGCCTCTTGATTTTTTTCCCCCAGGTTCAATTCCCACCAGCCTTGAGAGAAGTTTTAGGAAGGATGGTGAAGAACTATCAGGTCTTCAATGATTTAACCTACATCTCTTTATGGAAAGTTTCAAGCTGAAGTTTGAACATAGGAATTCCAACTCTGCCCCTCCTTTGCTGGGTCCGCTGGCCCAGGAGCACATCTCACACCTCAGGGGAAAAGTTCTTCTGTGCCAAGGCTGCTGTTTTGCAATGTGGACAAGACCTGTGTTTGAGGCCTTAGTTTCCCAGACCAAAAAAGCTATACTCAAAAACATGTGCTGAGCCAGACTGCAATAGTAAGGCTACTGTCATATACCAACTTAGTAATGCTGTGCTGGAAAAAGAACACACAGCACTGCCTTGTTATGCAGCAAAAGTCTCAGCTACTCTGCTGACTTACATCAGAAACTTGTCACCTGTTCTTCCTGGAAACTCTAAATTCTTAAGTGCTTATTTAAAGCAAATAGCACCAAGTATTTCACTGCCATATAGCATATAGACAATCTGTAACTTCTAAATGCCATCAGATATAGCATGGTATCCTATAAGCATAAGGATAAAAAGAACAATTGCAAAAACAACACATGATTTTTCAAGAGTTTTTAAATAAAATGGCTACCATACTATATATAAAATTGATCAAACACAGCACAATGCCCACCATGAGACAGAAAAATTGGGTAGTTTCATGAAGCAAGAATACAATAATTTCAAATGCAGAAATATTCCTGTAAAACTTGCATTCAGTTTCAATTAGTGACTCTGCTATCATAAGTTCGTCAGCAGTAGCTTAACTGTACTCAAAGGTCTTAGAGCTATGCATGAAAATAAGATAAGAAATCTCTTAAAGTAACACTAGATTAATCTTGGGGTTTAAGCCATCAAGGAAGATGACCTTTTCAAGAATTATTTATTAAAGTGCAGCATGTAGATCAAATATGACCTCTATATGCTTAGCAGTCTTTTTGTTGGAACACCTTCACGCAAGACTGGCAACAGCTACCACAGAAAGTCCTGAAAGCCAAACATACTTGTCTGAAGAACCACTAAGTGCAAGTCACATATTGCAGTAAACTGAACAGAATACATATTGCTCCCTGATTTTTACACCTCATTAAGCCAAACAGGTTGTATTACACTGAAGTGAACACTAAGAGCAGCTCAATTCTTAATCTACAAACCAGCTAACAAAACATTTTTTAACCTACTGCCGTAATTCAAGGCATACACAAGTGATTTTTAAACAACTGATCAAGTACTCCACCACTTATCATAGGATGTAATTCACAGTATTTCATTAATATTTGTACAAGCTCTTGAACATTTCATAAGCTAAATATCAGGTGTCAAGTATTTTTCCTCCAGCTTTAAGAAACAAAATATCCATCTTGTAACAGAATGCTGGCTTCTCTTTACCCCTATACAGCTTAGCAGTAACACAACTTGGGTTTGTTTTCCCCCCTTTTCTTCCCATACCCTATCTCAGCATTGAAAGAAGGGAAGACATGAACAATCTCTCCATCCAAATAAATACCAAAACAATATCTGATGTGAAGCTGTGTTTGATCTTACTCTCGACAACCATTTACAACCTGATCTTTCTAGTCTAATGAAAATCTAGCAGCCTTCCTCATTTTAGATGCATTAAAATAAATAAGAAATAAAATCCTTTTAAAAGGTATGCGATTATCAAACGAACATACATAATGTAATATAGTTACTGGATCTCAACCAGCTTAAAGGGCTCCAAAACTGAGCTCTGTACAAAGAAAAGTGATACTACAGAACCCGAAAGATTGCAACTCCTAGGCCAACCTATATTCTACCAAAATAACACTCCAGCCAGCCAGTAAAAAGATCACAAAGAACGTAAAACAAGATGATTTAAAATTCTTGTGCTTTACTAATCTACAGAATATTTCCTTCACATCCAAGCAGCACTTACACAACAAAAACTTACAGAACTTCACACAGAAGTTCCTTCCACTTGGTATAAAAATCACTTCATGCTAATCCTGCAGGTCAATGCTACCTTTTTTCTGTATCACAGAAAGCAAAAGAACAAGACCACAGGCATTTCCTTACCTCTGGTATCCAGCAAGAGGCACCTCCTACCAAACACGAGGGGCATTTAAATGCCAAGAAATGTCTTCTGAGCACTTGCCACTCCAGAGCACAGCATGATCAGCTGCTCTGTGGAGGTGGCACAGGCTCCATATCCAGCGGCACAAGGAAGCTCTGTGGAGACAGAGCAGACTTGGCCAAGTGGAATCTTCCATCAAGTCATCTTACAACACAGAATGCGTGTTGCGCTTTTATAAAATTAATCTCATGAACTGAAGCCTCAAATACAAATCCACGAGACCACTTCAACTTCTTACAAACCAGTAAATACGTGAACACGAAAACTGCTTGTCATTTGTCCCTTCTTCCATTAACTTACAGAGATGAAAAAAATCTACCCTTTTGAAGTTGTTTTTTTCAATAGCAATCAGCAATGACTAAGTGACTGGTCTGAGGCCACCTAACGCATTAGCAATAGATTTGAGAGACTGAGTGGATAACAGTTCCTGCAGTTCCAACCTCCTGAGCACTCTCAGGCCTTACACTAGCACAGAACCTGTCCCCCAAAGGCAGACCCCTCCACGGAATCCTGAAACAGCAATTTTCCACGCTTGCTTGCTAATACTCTAACCCTACACGCTCAAAACTACTTTTACTCAAACCCAAACACTTTGCCCTCAGAAAACTCACCAATTTTACAGAAAAAAAACCAAACAGCAAAACCGCCGAGCATCTGCCTTGACCCGGTGTAACTGTGGTTATCTGCCCGTGGGACCGACACAAAGCACCGTGCCCACCCGTGCCCCGTGCCGGCTGGCGGGGAGCCCGCACGCACGGGCTCCGCGGCGCTCCCAGCCCCGCACGACAAGGCGCG
>VWZF01002350.1:0-23350 GCA_013396755.1 Sclerurus mexicanus
TCAGCCCAAAAGTCTCCAACAATCAGACACTTTTCTTCTGTAGCTGCTTTAAAAGGACTTAAATTGTTTTAGTTACAGCCTGATTGCCTAATTTCATATCACACATGTCTTTGGCTGATAAGGATGTTGAAGTATTAGCTTTTTCTTCAAAGAGAAATTTTAGCATGCAGATTTGAATGGGAATGCTGAAAAATACAAGCTTGTGCTTCTTTTCACATAGCAATTATTAATTACGGTTGTTGAGTCCTCTTGTTACAAATAGACCTGGTAGGAAAGATGTTTTAGGGTAGGCAGAATGAAGGACAGCTCTTTAAGATAAACTTTTAGTGCTTACTAATTTAAAAGATGGGCAAAGAAATCGTCTGAGTAAGGAAAGGTTAGCCTATAATACAGATACTCTATTAAAGTGTCAGTAAAGAAAGTGTAAGGGAGCATTTTTGCTTGTGTACTGTAATTGTTTCATTTAATGTGTGCTTATGATGTGTAATTTGAGTTTGCATTAACACATTCATAGTTTTTTATTGTGTTTGAGTGTTTTGACTTTGGGTTTGGGGGTTTTGTTGGTGTGTTGGGTTTTTTTAGTTTTTTTTTCTGTTGCAATTGAGTATTATAAACACTGATAACTTCCATGTATGACTTACTAAATTATTTTATTTTTTTAACACTTCTGTTGATATGGTCACTGCTCAGTGTCTAAAGCCTGTTGGTAAAAGGTAACACTTTTTTGCTTTAATCACTTAAAACCATGGTGAAAACATCTGGTCTTTGTCTTCGCTGTTTAAAAAAAATGTAATTTCATTTTAAAATAAGAAGGTTGATAAGCTCATTAATGTATTGCCTCTATGTAGCTATGTGAAATAATTTCCAGGTGAGAAGACAGCATTGGACTCCTTATACTGATTTAAAAAACCTTCTCCTATTTAGGGCTTTTACAAAGAGAGCACTAAGTATTAAATTACCTTTTCAGGAAATAAAAGTGCAGCTTTTGTTAACATGTTCTGTACTTACTGTGTAGGAAAGCTTTAACCTTCTATGTCTGCCCTGCCCTCTGGTGGGCACACAAACTGGAAGGTTGACTCTAAGAAATCTTAGCTACAACTGCTAAAAAAAAAAAAAAGAAAAAAAGAGAGAAGTCTATGTTTGTTCAGTTTTAGTGGCTTACAGAGAAGGTACAAAAGGTTTAGAACTTTCCTCATGTTTCAACTACAGTCTTGTGGTCCTGTGGTAGCAGCCGAGATGTGCATCTTGGACATTAAAGTAAACTAGTAGGAATGATGACATTGCATGTTATTTGGTGTTTTCTTCTCACCATAATTTGAGGATCTTTCATACAGATTAAATGAAAGTTAAAGTTTTATTTTTCTGAATGTTAGCTTGCCATTTTTTTCTGTAATAATTTTTAGATGCATTGAGTGTTGGACAAATAGAGTAGCTGTACTATTTAATCCCAAATTGAAGTTTTGCTTTCTGGTGTATGTTTCCATTTGGGGAAATCTTGGCTATTTTTCTGTAATCTTAATAGGAACAGAGATGAAGGATTTTTTTCTCCTATTTTAAAAAAATAATATTTTGAATGTTTCACTAAAGCTTTTCTGCCTTTCTCTCTCTAACACAATTTGCACTTTATCACTCCATTTATTTTCCTTCCAGTTATGGGTACATAAACAGGTAAAGTTCAAAATGCCTAAAAGGATTTAATCTGAATTTATTATGATTTCACTTTGAAGTAAATCTGATACACGTGTTAGAGATGCAATCTTGTTTTATAACCCACTGAGCTTTTTAAAATATAGACTATGAATCTGATCCTGTGAGCTAGTAGTAATGTAAATAGATGTTATGTAATGGTTCACAAAGTCCCCAGGAAGTATCAGGTTCTTATTAGGAAACTGCTGAGAGAAAGACTTGGATAATGCCACTGTGGATTTTTTTTTCCAAGAAAATGAGAAACCTTTTTTTTTTCCACACTTNTCCTGTCGTGGCCCCGACCACCGCTGCCGCATCTTGGTTATCTTCGCCACAGTGCCCAGCCGGCTGGGAGAAGATGCCAAAATGGCCACCGGCAACTACTTTGGATTCACCCATAGCGGGTCTGCTGCCCAGTATAGGTAACCACTGTGACCCCTCCCTTCCCTGCCCCGCCCCTCTCTCTCTCTCCTTGCCCGCAGTCACTTCCCTCTTCGCCTCCGGTTTCGTGTCCCTGACCGGGATCTCCCCGCCCCCTCGGGGTGNTACTATTTAATCCCAAATTGAAGTTTTGCTTTCTGGTGTATGTTTCCATTTGGGGAAATCTTGGCTATTTTTCTGTAATCTTAATAGGAACAGAGATGAAGGATTTTTTTCTCCTATTTTAAAAAAATAATATTTTGAATGTTTCACTAAAGCTTTTCTGCCTTTCTCTCTCTAACACAATTTGCACTTTATCACTCCATTTATTTTCCTTCCAGTTATGGGTACATAAACAGGTAAAGTTCAAAATGCCTAAAAGGATTTAATCTGAATTTATTATGATTTCACTTTGAAGTAAATCTGATACACGTGTTAGAGATGCAATCTTGTTTTATAACCCACTGAGCTTTTTAAAATATAGACTATGAATCTGATCCTGTGAGCTAGTAGTAATGTAAATAGATGTTATGTAATGGTTCACAAAGTCCCCAGGAAGTATCAGGTTCTTATTAGGAAACTGCTGAGAGAAAGACTTGGATAATGCCACTGTGGATTTTTTTTTCCAAGAAAATGAGAAACCTTTTTTTTTTCCACACTTGATAAGTGTGACTTCTCATAAAGTATGTAGCAATCTTTTTAAAGTGACATATGCACTGAAGATTTTATATGCGAAATTCAATTGGAAAAGTAATCTGAAACTTCTGCTGAAATCGCAGATGAATCTGTATGGTGGCAGCCTACGCGACACCGAGTGCTCTTTTCTGTGAACAGGGGCGTAGCCATTGGCTGAACTACAACTCCTAGCGACCCTTTACACATCTCGCGCGTGCGCACTGCCTTGGGCTGGCCGCACTTTGCCGTTGTCGGTGTGTGGGGGGAAGGGAGCGAGCGAACGAACGCGGCGGTGGGGAGGGGGGTGAGAATTGAGAGTTCAGCCGTCGTTGTCGCTGCTAGCTTNGTGCTTGGGACCTTTCTGCTTATCTGCCCCGTTCGCAGGTGTGTTTTCTTATCCTGGTAAAGACCTTCCTGTATCCCCAGGAGTGTGAGGGTGGGGAGGTGGAGCCGAACATCACGGAGGAGGCAGCATCAGGTCCCAAGGCTCTTAAATTAAAATGGCCACTTGCGGTCAACAACACCAGCAAGTTACTGTCTGCTGCCTCTGGGCCCTTCTCCTTCAGCGAAGATGGGGCTTGCTCTCCAAGTCTTTGCCTCCCCCTATGTCAGTGTGGGAGGGTGGAATTCTTTTTAACACGTGTTAAAAATACACCAACCCAACCTATAGGAGACAGGATAGATAAGGGAAGAGTAGAAGCAGCAGAAAATGCAGGGGACTGTCTCATTCCACAGAAGCAGTTATAATTAATGTATCAGAAAGTAGAGAAGGTGCTTTCAGAGCCAGGCACCTTTTAAAAAGTTTTCCTACTTTGATATCCAAGATCAGGAGCAGGTCTTACAGTGGAGCTCAGGGACCTGTAACCATACGTTTTGTATAGATATGCTGCCTTAAACTTTTGTATCTTTGTGCATCCAGTTTGTGTATCAGACTGTTAAAAAGTAATTGGTAGCATCTATTGTCTCACTTTTCCTGAAATCACATTACTTAATTCAGCAAAACCCAGATACAGTCAAGAACATCTTCACATTTTTGGCTTGTGTTGGAATAGCGCCTTGAAGTTCACATTTGAATCTACATTATTTGTGTCATAAATTTATAATAAAGACCTTCCTTAACTCCTAAGTTTTGGTTAATGGGGAAAATAGTAAAATAAAGCAAATATATGAGATATCAAGAATTATTAACAAACAAATGTAGATGTGTTAACTAGCTAATCAGAATTGCATACCTGACATAGCTTCAGGAATATACAGTTTTATAGGGGTCTTGGAATGACTCCCAATCTCTTCTTTTCTGGAAATGGATAAAAATTAATTTTTGTTTATTCCAATGTATAATAGTTAAAGGAGAGGATTAAACTTAGCTCATCTTTTTGTTCTTTTTTAGATTAGATGCTCACAGTATGTTTGTTTTGTTGACAGTTATAGTGAAATTTGAAACTGGGTTGTCATGGGATATGAAGGAGTTTCTAAATAACAGGATTTTTGGTTTTGTAAGTAAATAAACAATCTTTAAGTGATTAATAAACTGAGATCCATATATCTGCAATTTTGAAGTGGAGATTATTTTTTTTAATTATTATTTCTTTTATTGTGGAGTTGAGGTAGTCTGTAGACTTAAGAACCTGAACAACTAATTTGAAATTTCCTTAAAACCATATAATTGGAATAAAATTCAAGTTCAGAACTGTTTTCATAGTTAATCCTAAATGTATTCTTGAGAAAATGGAAAGACTGATTGAAAGAAGCTTTTTCTTTTGCTATCACAAGATACTATTCCATTTATGCATCAGTAAAAGACTCTGTATCCTTTAAATGGTTTGTATATTTACCAGGTCTGAAAGTGAAGAGACAAAGCAAACAGTGTTAAAGCAGTCTTTTCATAAGAATTAATTTAATATTTTGAGCAGAAAACACAGGAGTCAATGTCTAAAAGGGAGCTTATCTTAATGTAATGACATTGTGGTTTAATGAGAGAAGCATTAGATTATGCAAATACCAATACAGAAAATTTATCTGAATATTGCAATACCTTTGTACTTTGTGCTAGTAGTGGTATTTGGCCTAGGCTTATAAACCCACATGCAATCCAAGACTCTTACTTATTTAAGTAACTATTCCATCTATTTAGGAGCCTGAAATAAATGTGAAATATGGCGATACTAGTCCTCTTGACTTTGTACGCGTGTGTGTGCTCTGTAGGCCACCTGAATCACTGTGTGTCTATTCAGTTTGACATGAACAACCTAATACTGGCTCGTTTTTCATGTGTAAAAAATATTAGCATTCTTGATGCAGTGCTGAAGAAGAGGCACAGTTATGCTTTTACTTTGAAGTTGGCTGACTGAAATGTGGGGATGCTGATGGAGAGATAGGGACACAGAAATGTTTGGACAGAGAAGTGTGCTAATGTGGTGGTCTCAATTAACCTTGCATTAAGATTTTGGTTTCTGTTAAGAAGATAAAGAACTGTTGAGCATCTGAGTTTCATCTTACTGATGTTCATACCATGTACCTGCTCTAATGAGACAGGTCACAGATGGGAGATTCTTGGGTAGTTAGGAGAGAATTGTTAACTTTGAATTGCTATCAAGTAGTGTGAATATTACTGTGTGGTGAGCCTTCACAGGTAAAGGCAATTGTAGTAGTTAGGGTTCAGAGCTAATCACAGTGCCTGTGAGTTTAGATTAAGATGCAGTCTTCTAGGTAGCCATATGGAAGTGAACTCTTGCAATTATAGCTAGTTTTGTATTCAAGTGCAGTGTAAGATGTTACTGGATATTTGAGACTTGTGCATAACAGCAAAGGAAGGTGAAATGCTGTGGATGCATAAGTTGGCTATTGAGAATTGCTTGGGGGTGGAGTGTTTTTTTCACATTTGCTAGTATTTCTAATTGACTTTACTTTTGTCTTCAGTGTCTGCCCCAGTTAACTTTTCTAGATATCAGTTTCAAAAGTATTTGGTCTTTCAGAGATAATAGGGCTGTAATCTACCCAGGCATACTAGCCCAAGCTTAAAGTATCACTAAACATAATTCAGACTTGTACTGGTGGACAATAGGAAGATAGCGACAATACTGAATAGGTCTTAAGGCATATTATGAAGGGAAAATGTGCCACTAGACTTAAACTTATATTAAGAAAAATATTTATTCATCTTACAGTACTGTGTTATATGCACCTTAATCCCAGGGTCATGAGCTTGAGCCCCACATTGGGCACCAAAAAGGACTGTCATAGTTTAACCCTAGCCAGCAACCAAGCTCCATGCAGCCACTTGCTCAGTCCCTCACCAGTGGGACTGAGAGAATCGTAAGGGTACAAGCTAGAAAACTCATGGGTTGAGATAGACAGTTTAATAGGGAAAGCAAAAGCTGTGCAAAACAAGGAACTCGTTCACTGCTTCCCATGGGCAGGCAGGTGTTCAGCCATCTCCAGGAGAGCAGGGCCCCATCATGTACAACAGTTACTTGGGAAGACAAATGCCATCACTCCAAACGTTCGCCCTCCTTCTTCCCCCTGCTTTATATAACTGAGCATGATGTCATATGGTCTGGAATATCCCTTTAGTTAGTTGGGGTCACCTGTCCTGGCTGTGTCTCCTCCCAACTTCCCACGTACCCCCAATTTCCTTGCCAGCATGGCAGTATAAAAAGCAGAAAAGGCCTTGGCTTTGTCTAAGCCCTGCTCAGCAATAACAAAAACATCTCTATATTATCATCACTGTGCTCAGCACAAATCCAAAACAGAGCCTCATACCAGCCACTGGGAAGAAAGTTAACTCTACCCCAGCCAAAACCAGCACAGCACCCCATGTTAAAATGCTTAGGGAATGAAAGTAATCATAGTTTTATCATAGGATGGATGCACATATACCATAATGGTAAAAATGCCAAATGCTTTCTTTCTGTGAATTTTATGCCCATGCTATCTTGAGTTGCATCGCATCTTAAAGGATATGTCTTTAGCAAAAGGGATTTCAGTGAATAGGATTGAGCTGCATGGTGTTGATTCTCCTTTTTTCAATCTGTGTTAGTCTTTAATGCTATCTTAAACATGCTGTTCTAGGGTATTTACCCAAGAAGCCTCCAGTAAGTTACTGCTGTTTATAAAAAGATTTTGATAGACTTATTTTCAAATCGTTGAGGTCCCACTCTCAAAGGACATATGCCAACATTAGAAAGGCAATAAGGAGTTCTGGGTTTGTTAACATGGGTTGTATGCCAGTATTGCAGTTGAATAATGATGGGGAGACAGAGGAGGTGGTGGTAATTGGGAAGGAAAGGTGCCACAAATCAGAGGAGTCTGTCATTTTTAGGAGGGAAGTCTGCCAACTAGTTTAAATTTGCAACAGGCTCATGTCTTCAGGAATTGAGCACTCAGGGAGGCTTTTCTGTTAATGGTATAGTCCTTTGTTGTAACCTCAAAATGGATTGATGGTTGTAGGCTTAACTCTGGGGTGTTAAATTATGTGTAAAATTTTGTCTGCTACTTAAATGCAACAATGGTAGATTAATGTGTAGTTGCATTATTGGTACCTAGTAAAGTGAAGTAGTAGCTTAAGGCAGGAAATATAGAATGTTTTAAGAATTAAATACAGTTTTCCATACTAGTGAAGTTTCTTTTCTTCTATAGAGAACTTGCCAGTTTTAGTTTGGGGGGTTTTTTTTGTTTGTTTAACATCTTCATTAATAATCTGGATGATTGGGCAGACTGTACCCTCAACAACTTTGCTGATGACACAAAACTGGAAGCAGTGGCTGATATGCCAGAGGGTTGTGCTGCCATCCAGAGAGATCTCAGTGGGCTGGAGAAATGGGCTGACAGGAACCTCATGAAGTTCAACAGGGGGAAGTGCAAAGTACTACACCTGGAGAGGAACAGCCTCATGTACCAATATATTGTGGGGCCACCCAGCTGGAAAGCAACTTGGCATAAAAGTCTGTGGGGGGTCCTGGTGAACGCTAAGCTGAACTTGAGCCAACAATGTGCCCTTGCAGCAAAGAAGGCAAATGGTATCCTGGACTGCATTAGGCAATGTATCACCAGCAGGTCAAGAGAGCTGATCCTTCCTCTCTTCCAGCACTAGTGAGGCCACATCTGGAGTCTTGTGTCCAATTCTGGGCTCCCCAGTGCAAGAGAGACATGGACATACTGGAGAGAGTCCAATGACAGGCCACAAAGATGAAGGAACTGGAGCCTCTCTCCAATGAAGAAAGGATGAGAGAAAGAGCTGGGACTGTTTGTCTAGAGATAAGAAGGCTCAAGGGAGATCTTGTTAATGTATATAAATACCTAAAGGAAGAGTGCAAAGAGGACAGAGCCAGGCTCTTGTTAGTGGTGCCCAGTGACAGGACTGGAGGCAATGGGCACAAACCGAAACGCAGGAGATTCCTTCTGGACATCAGGAAACACTTTTTAAGCTTTGAGGGTGACTGAGCACCGGCACAGGTTGCCCAGGGAGCTTGTGGAGTCTCCATTCTTGGAGATATTCAAATAGCACTCTGGACATGGTCCTGGGCATCTGGCTCTTGGTGGCCCTGTTTGAACAGGATTGGCCCCCCAGATGACCTCCAGAGTTCTCTTCCAACCTCAACCATTCTTTGAATCTGTGATTTTGACAGGGGAAATGTTAGTAGTCGATAGTTTTCAAGCAGACATAACATCTCAATCTCAATTCTTTTTGTCATATGTTATCATTGTGAACATGGCTGTTATCTAGACTTGAATAACATCCGTGTTTTGATAATGAGCTGTCCATTGTGTGCAGCTGAGTAAAGAGAAGTAGATGGATGAATTCTGCAAGACTGTGAGCCACTGTGACCCTTTACTCCCCAGAAAATCAGATTGACGTGGAATTGAAGATTACTGTGGAGAAAGATATGTGGTCACAGCTTGCTGCAATCAGCCTTATCTAGGAGGTTTAATATACTGGTATTTCATAATATGTGGCACTTTTTATGATACTAATGCATCACAAATATCAGTATTTTCTATCACTAATGTCAGTAGAATTTAGTGTAGTTGTTATTCAAATATTTGAGTCAAAGGTGTTTTAAAAAACCCCAAACTTTTCTCATGCACTGTAGTACAATAATTCTGTGTAAATAATTCATTCTCTTGATCTTGAGGCTTTTTAGGTAAGATGTGGAAGATGAGAGCAAGATAGGTATACATTGGGGTCTAAAACTTCTGAATAGGAGTTTATTTGGGAGGAGGAAGCAAAGAGCATGGGGAAATAGGGATATGCAAGTAGTTTAGGGCAGGTAGGGAGAGGAAAAATGTTAGGTAAGGTGCTGGAAATGACCATTTGTAGTTGACTGAAACATACATCTACAGAACCTGGAGCAGAACAATTGAGTGCAATATGTGCCTGTAAACTGGCTGTGGCTGCGATAGTGAAAACACAATGAAATAGAAATCCAAGCTGGAAGATAAGTGTTGAAGAATGTGTGTTGTTCCTAGAAAATAGAAATTAAAGTGAACTTGGTGGGGAAGCATTGTTACTATTATGATCAGCTAAAGAAATAGGTGGAGTATGAATAAAATATATTCTTTTTGAATGAAAATTTCTGGCAGAAGAGGTATTATTAAAGCAGTGCAGCAGAGTAAGATTTGAAACTTTCAAGTCCTTTGCCTGTAACTTCTTAAGTCAAAGAATGATGTTTATTTTGATAGTAAGTTAAAATACTGTAAGAATTGTAATATGAAGTTACCTTGAATTGAATGTTCACAAACTGGGTTTGCTTTAAGTAAATGTTGGTCTATAACTCATTTGCTTTTGAAACTGAATCTTTTATAAACTAAGGGAAAAATTTTTGTCAGTGAGAGTGCTCAGACATTGGAACAGATTGTCTAGAGCAGTCTTGGATTCTCCTTTCTTGAAGATGATTGGAACCTGGCTGGACACAAAGCCCTGAGAAACCTAATATAACTTTGAAATTAGCTGTGCTTTGAGCACAGGGTCAGAACAGATGACCTTGTAATCTTTGCTTCAGCCTAAATTATTCTGTCACTTTTAAGTTCTGTCTAGTTAGTAAAGCCAGTTGGACTGCATATCTTTTCACATGAAGAGCACTAGAATTCCTTGAACTCAAAGACACTAGAATTTATTTTGGGGAAGAGAAGAATTGATCTACAAAGAAAACTCACTAAGGTACCAGGTCAATCAGTTAGCTTGTAATTTGGTTCAACTTTTTCCCACTGTGTTGGGGGATTAACATAAACTGAATTACTTTCTTTGTTGCAGTTAAAAACATACATGTGGTTTGTTACCATAGCTCAGCTGACATACCGTATTTCATTGTTGCTCTAATAACTTGATCAAGTGCCTGAGTTTTTTGAGTCTTATTTATTAAGTTGAAATATTTTGAAGCCCAAAAAGGCCTAATAAAACTGTTTAGAGACAGAGTTTTAAGCCTTTAAACAGCAAAGGTATTTATTGCAACATTGGGGAACCCCCAGCTNAAAGAATTGTAGAGATGGATCTAGTAGAGGTGGTTAGAATTAGAGGAGCGATTATCAAATAGGAATAATTGCAGTGGAGTACTCTAGGGATTGGGCTTGAGTCTTATTTATATTAGTGTGGTGTGTCATGATATTTGATACAAGGAAAATATTGTCAATACACAGGTAACTGCTCTGAGGAAGCTAGACTGTTTGGAAAGAAAGTAGTCTGGAGCAGAGTGAGTGGCACAGCTGAAACTTCACCTGAAATAATGCATACAGGTCTTGCCATCTAGTAAAGAAAGAATAGATAATACTAGGATAGGTGCAAAGAACAATTGCAAGAAAGATAAGTGAAAGAGGGAGTCTGGCAAAATAGTCTGGGAGGAGGTAAGTTCATCTTGGCAAATGTGATGAGGCACTAATCACCAAAGAAGGATTAAAAAGTGTTGAAAGTTGAATGAAGTTGACATAAAAATATTTTGATTATAAATTAATTACCTGAAAGTATCTAGTCATCTTAATGTTAAAAGGTTCTCAGTAAGACCATGGGGAGAAAAAGAAACATAAATTTTGAAAAGATGTTGACATGAATTTCTGTAACATAGCGTAACAACTTTTAAAAAGGAAGTAGCAGTCAATTCTAGAATATTTTTCTTGTAGTCTTGCAAACTTGGTCACTAGCTCTGCATGGTTTTGCAGAAGCAAGGGGAACAGATTTGCTAAAATAAACATAGCCATAGAACTCTATTAGCCTTAGAAATCAAATTATTTGGGCTGTTAATTCCATACCATGATAAGGAAGTTTGATACAAAAATAGCACAGAAGAAATGAAACTGTCTTTTAGCAGAATCTTGCTAATGGTCCTGATCATAATGATCACAATCTCTTCACAATATTAAACACTGAAAACTGTCAGGCAGCTTTAATAATTTATTTTTTTTCTGAGAACAAAAGCATTTTCTTTGATAAACTGACTGATATTGTTACCTCATAGTGTGTTGTGAACACTGTATTATATTTTGTAGTAGTAACTTAAGCACGGTTTCGTGAAATTTGAGACAAATTAATGCTTCCTGTGCAGGTCCCTGTTCTCTCTCTCCCATTATTTTCCTCTGCTTCCATATGTATAACTTATGTGGGTTCTAGCACTCAGCAGACTGATTTGTGAGCTACAATGTTTCTAAAATTTCTACCACATTAGAAAATGAGTTCAGCAAAAAAAAAATCTCATAATTTTCTGTTAGATTGAGTTAAATCAGTGCACTGAATATCTTGACAAGTAGCAGGACTAGCACTAGGGTTGGAATAGGATGGCATAGCCAGGTTTGGTATATGGGAGGAGGGAAGAATAAGAGTGGGGAGCAAGACTTTTCCTTGTTGGCAGTATTAGACTGTTGATGTGTTCAAGTGCAGTCTGAGATAAAGTCTGCTGCCTGTTTTCCCAATGTAATCTATTTTTAGTAGATACATATGATAATGTGAATTACCTCAGAACATTTTAATATTTTACGCTTCTGTACTGTTAATTATGTAGATAATACAGCCTAATTTTATAGATTGTCATTCACTTTTACCATTATAAAATAGTCTTCCTGAATTTTCTGATGGAATCTGATTTCTCACTTTAAACTGACAAAACAGAGAAACTGTCTATATACATCAAGTAGGAGGAATTGTTTCAAGTAGTGGTGGGAGCTATACCAAAGCGGTTCAGGTATTTTCCTTCCACTGTTTATGCTAAGAAGTTGAAAATTAAATTAACAACTCACAACTGAATTAAATTTAGATTAAATGCAAGTGGCTTTTTAAGCAAACAGGGGCCTAAGATGGGAAGAAGGTGGAGTCCAGGTGTGTAAGTCCAATAATAACATTTTCTCTGTGTGTTTCTGCTGTAAGAAGTTTAAAAAAATATATTGAAGTTAATGGGTTCTGCTGTAATTAAAATTATAAAATCAATTTTCTTTTTTAAAAAGTTATTAAACAAAAGGGAGTTATGGAAATGTCTTTTGCAAAAATAATAGTAACTATAGTTAAAATGTGCTTTGTTTCTGATAGTTATGTCAGAGAGAATATTGCAGTCTTTCAGAAAAAATACTGTAACTCATTCCTTTTGGTTTTGAGCATAGCAATGCTGAAAGTCCACTTTGCCACTGAGTATGTTTGCTTCCAGTGAGATTTCATTTTTCTGTTTTCTTCTAAAAGTTAGAGGATACTACCTTCTTGATAGGCATGGAATTGGTTTTGAATAATCTTTTAATAGTGCTGTGGAGATGTGAAACCCTATAGAGATTCTTAAATATTGAAAAATAGTACAGGAAGTGTACTAAAAATTCCATAATAATCACTCAACCCCTCCACTTCATGTCATTGTTCCAGATAGTGATATTTTGCCCAGTTCACTTTATTTGTTTAAAAATAAAAATAGTTGTTGTAGGCTTTTAATAATAATGCACAGTTATAGATCAGTATAGGACAAGAATATTAGTTTTAGTTCAAATAATTAAGCCTTTGAAACAATAATTTTTTATTTCCACTGTTAATATTTACTCATTCTTATTAAATAGCCACATATTAATGCTCTACCTGAACATTTAAGAGAAGCAAATTAGTCTCAGCATGTGCCTGGAAGATTGTCAGAGCTCTGCTAGCAGTCATCTTGCTAGATTTGACTGTCTGTTCATTTGATGCTTCATGTTGTGAGACAGTGGACTTCTGTATGAGTGAGTGGAGCCAGCTTTTATAATTTTCAATTTTTATGGGAAAAATCCCATATCAGAAATATTTAACGTGTCTCTGCCTTAAATTTAAGAGTTCTGAGCTATTTTTCATGGAAATTCTCATTACTTTAATATGATTTACTGAAAAACATCATGCAAGTGCAGTAATGAGCTCTCACAGAAAAGTAGTATTTTTCTTAATTTGACAGGTATCTCAGTTTTATTGAAGAACCACTAAAACACTTAAAAACTTATTGGTCATTAAAAGATAACTGTGTAAGACATGCATTATTTTGAATTAAAGACTTGTGTTCTTCTGAAGCAGTGGAACACAACCTCCACCACTCCTTGCTAAGAAGAAAGTCATTGTCTGCATGATATATCTGCATTCACAGAAACTTCAAAATTATACAGCCTTTTTAATGGGGGTGGATGAGAGGCAATAAAAGCCATTAAAGTGTATAATAGCTGTTCCAGGTCTGCTTGTAGAACAGACAAGTATTAATCAAATCTGAGAGTTTGAAATGTTTAGGCATTAGCTTAGTATGTTGAATTAATCTAATTATTTACTGTCTTTTTCCAATGTAGCCAGCAGCCAGCTTCGGGTGTAGCTTATTCTCATCCAACTACAGTTGCCAGCTACACTGTCCACCAGGCACCAGTTGCTGCGCACACGGTCACTGCAGCCTATGCTCCAGCAGCAGCTACAGTTGCAGTAGCCAGGCCTGCTCCAGTAGCTGTTGCAGCTGCTGCAACAGCTGCTGCTTATGGAGGCTATCCTACAGCGCACACAGCTACAGATTATGGTTATACACAGAGGCAACAAGAAGCTCCACCACCGCCACCTCCTGTCACTACGCAGAATTACCAGGTGTGTTTAAAAAAAAACCCAAATAACAATTACTTGTGTAATTTTTAAATGATATGTTAAAAGGAGAAGGCCTATTTGGATAAGAGAATGTGATATTTATATTTTTTTCTTTCATGAACCACAGCTAAAACTGATAGAATGTGAAGCGACTGCAGTCTTGTATGGTGCGTATAGAAGATTATCAGCAGTAATACTGCAGGAGCTAAGATTTAGGCATTCACACAATAAGCAATGAATTGACATTTATCTCCAAATGATTTTGTGAACTACTGCTGAAATACTTGTCTCAGCCATCCTAAATGCTCAAGTGGCATGCAGTAAAATGGGTCATGGAACTGATTTAGATAAAAAAACTGTTCCAATAAAATTTTTCACTGGGAGATAGAAGTAGTTCCCTTGTCAGATTCCTGTTTGCTACAGGAGCTCTAGCACCAAATGTAAGAGGATTGAAGATTACCCTAGGAGAGGGACTGTCTTTTGGGTAGATTTTGGGTACCCTTTTTGAGACCACTGCCTAACCTTGTGTGGCTACAGGCTTTTATAAAAGGAAACTGTTGTTTGTTTTCATCCTGCTCTGACCTTTACTGACACTTCTTCGTGTTGAATCTAGCAGTTGTTAGCATTTCAGTGGGTCAGTTCAGGATAAGGATTCCACAGAAAGCTAACCAACTAAAAAAGGAATAGCAGCTTTCTTTCCATGGGATTGACAGGCTTCTGCAGAATTTCCTTGGTTCTGCACAGATGTGGTGCCAATGCAAGAGATGGAGGTGGGATCATGTAGGATGTGATGGTACCTCAGACAACTTCCCATTCTTAAACTGGCTTAAATGTCATATGAAACAACACCCTGTCAGTGACTTTTATTCCTCTTCAGGAATAAAGAAACTTAGCAGTACAATTCAGAGTGCTGCATCAGTTTTGCAGTTGGAAGATTTCAGTCTATAGAGGTTATCTTGGGACTTAATTTAACATAAGTGTTTACTCCAAAGAGTGAGAAGTTGCACTCTTTTCTGTCTGTCTAGATTGACACAGTGCAAGGGTATATATATATATCAGTAACCCCAGACCATCAGTTTCAATCAGACAGCTTAGATGCAGAAAGATGAGGGGTTTTACATGGCCAGGTAGTTTCCCATTAGAAATGTGAGCTTTATTTGTATTTTTATCAGCTTTTTTGCTACATTAGCATTTGTTAGTCAGTCTTCAGTGGATATTTCTAGGCTGGTGTTTTATGCACAAGTTATCAAACTCTTATGGTGTGACTCATAGTTAAAATGTGCATTTGCTATCAGACAGAGGACATTGAAATAGTATGCCCCTTGTAAAACTTTATTAACTTTTGGTCTTAATTTTATCAAAGCATTATCTAGATTCTAATTTTCATTTTTATTTGCTTAAAGCTACTATAATGTTGCTGTATGTTATAAATTCCTTTGTATGGCTTTGTAATTTGTTTCATATGGTAATAGAAATGTAGGAGTCTTTCCAGTAGCATGTTTACTCATAATTACAAAGTTGTTAAACTAGTCAGTTATTAGATGCATTCAGACAGAAAAGAATCTCTTAAATTAAAGAAAAATAATTCTACTTTACATAAGTTGGATGGAAAAGAGATTTTATTGTTATATTTCTTTTCAGTAAAAAGATTGTATACATTAGTACACTTCAGCTAATGTATTTAATGCCTCGCTACCTCTCAGTTGATCAACTCTTTGTGCTTTGCTATAAATATGGTGAGGATGGGAGAATATATGTACATGTATATGGTGTATTCCAAGCCCTCCCCTTCTAAGCTTACTAACCATCTCCTGAGTTCTGGAGGTTTCAAATGGGCTGCTTGCCTTGCCCTTATAAACTGGATATGGTTCCCCAGTGGAATAGTTGATGAGGCCAAAAAGTAGAGAAGACTTTAAAAGTATCCCTTTCATACTCTCAGAAATATAACCAAGAAAAGTATTGTCGGTGATGGGATTTTTAAAGCCAATAAAGGGTCATGGAATCATAGAATAGTTTTGGTTGAAAGGGACCCTTAAAAGTCATCCAGTCCAACCCCCCCTTGCAATGAGCAGGGGCATATTGAACTAGATCAGGTTGCTCAGAGCCCTATCCAATCTGACCTTAAATATTTCCAGGGATGGGGCACATACTACCTCTCATGGCAACCTCTTCCAGTGTTTATCACCCTTGTAAAAAACCTCTTCCTTATATCTAATCTAAATCTACCCTCTTAGTTTAAAATCATTACCCCTTGTCCTATCACAACAGGCCTTACTAAAAAGTCTGTCCCCATCTTTCTAATAGGCCCCCTTTAAGAACTGAATGGCCACAATAAGGTCTCTCTGAAGCCTTCTCTTCTCCAGGCTTAACAACCCAAACTCTCTCAGCCTTTCTTCATAGGGGAGGTGTTCCATCCCTTTAATCATCTTTGTGGTCCTCCTCTGGACCTGCTTCAACAGGTCCATATCTTTCCTGTGCTGAGGAACACACAGTTGTAGATGGACCTTCATCCTCATCATCCTTTGACTGGCCTTCTACATCCTCATACCTTTTGTACAGAGGCACCTGGGAGGGTGAGGTGGGCAAGGGGGGATTTGCCTGTTGCCCCAAGCAAGAACTTGCCTCCATTCACTTCTTTTCTTTGAGCTATTGCCTTCTGCCTGCCCCAAGGGAAAGATACAGGACCCCCTTGATACTGGTTTTTTTTTTTTCTGGTGGCTTTTCCTGTCTCAGGAAGGGCAGAACATGGTTCCATGTTTGTAAACTTCTGAATATATTGTGGTTTGTGGAGATCTTTGGTGGTTTTTTCCTTCATTATTTAGAGGAATGTAATCTGATACAGTCATTATGAAAAACTAGTGTGCAATGAGTTGCTTTTTGGTAACAAAAATAATTTGGAAGGGAAAAAGTGATTTAATAGCATGAAATTAATTCCTATATTATGTCTGAAAAAGACCATCAGAGTTGTCTTCAGGCCTGAAGTATCTGTAAACATAAATTTAATTTCTTTAATGCATATATTAGTATCCGCCATATCTGTAAATTTTTTTTTAAGTAGAATAGAAGAAAATTCTTTGACTCTGGTAGTGATTTTTATTACTCTAGATATATACTTAAGGAGAAATTTTATGGGTTTTCTTTTTTGAATTTTTAGGATTCCTATTCTTATGTTCGATCTACTGCCCCAGCTGTAGCTTATGACAGCAAACAATACTATCAACAACCAACAGGGACAGCTGTGGCTGCTGCTGCCCAGCCTCAACCTTCAGTAGCTGAATCATACTACCAGACAGGTGGGTGGCATAATTCAAACTCCTGTCATTATACACAGTCTGTGTACTATTTTAATAGCTTAAAAATATGTCTTTGAATATTTCATGTTATCAGATTTATTTATTTTGACATGTAATCCCTGTCAATGTGTAGAAAAACTTGATGCACCTAGGACTTGAACATTATTGTGACATTGCTATAAGTAACTATCTTTGAGGTTTGGATTGTTATTAATAAACTCAAAATGTACTTCTAGGCAAACATTTTTGCTGAAGCAGGTTGAAAAAGTCAGTGGTGGGTTCAGATGATAACTTGGTTAGAAAGACTTTTTTTAAGATTCTTTAATTATTGCTATCATAAATGCTACAAAGCGTAAATACTATTTACTTTTTTTACTGTAATTAGAAATAATAGGAAAGTTTAGATGTACTTTGGTTTAGTGTGTACTGTAGTAAAACCATTGAACAAGAAGGTTGTTTAAAAACATGGCAGCACAGTTAAAAATACATAAATCTGAGGGTTACTAGTATGAGCTGTGATGCGATTAAACAGTTGTGTGATATATGGTAGATCATGCATAACCATTACTGTAAAAAAGCAAACCCAAAAACCCAAGCAAAAAAAAGGCAAAAACTAACCAAACTAAAACAAAACCCATGTATGTGTTTATTCCCTAGCATATCATTAAGTATCACTTAATATGGTTTGCATTTCATTCAACTAAAGCATATCAATGTTCATACACTTCTATTTTCTATCCTAATTAGCTCCAAAAGCAGGATATAGCCAAGGGGCAACTCAGTATACCCAAGCCCAGCAAACACGACAAGTGACAGCTATAAAACCTGCAACCCCAAGTCCAGCAACAACTACATTTTCTATATATCCAGTATCCTCTACTGTGCAGCCAGTAGCAGCTGCAGCTACTGTTGTTCCATCCTATACTCAAAGTGCAACATACAGTACAACAGCAGTTACTTACTCTGGTAAGAATTTTGCATATGATGTTGCTGGGATCTTTGCATTTGTTATAGGAGAGGATTTATATACTCAGTGTTTTAGCAGTTTGTGTTCAATTACATCATAGCCTACTGAAAAGTATCAACCAGTTAAATCATAATAATGACAAAATGTTTTTATGTATCTTTAAAAGAGGTTTGATGGTTGTATGTGCCTATTTTGTTACATGTGAGAATACACAAAGTGTTAGCATTGCTATGTGCACAATTTTTTTGTGACTTACTGTAAAGTTTGGAGACAAAAGATGAGGGATAGAAAAAATAAGGAAACACATCTACACAAATATAACCCAGGGAAATTTGAAGCATGCTGCCATCAAACAGCAATTACAGAGACAAGGAGGAGCAGTCCAATATAAATCTTGTAAGTTTGGGTTGTCTTGACCCAAGATGGGAGAATAGGTTCTTGTCTTGGTTAAATGACAATATGTCCCAAGAGGCGGGACCTCCGATGAAGTAAAAGCCACCCCCAAATTACAAAATTTTTTTGAAATTACAAGGCATTTGAGTGAAGTAGGAAAATTAATAACAGTTTTACTAAAAGTGGGGAAGAAAACAGAACAAAATAAAACCAAGCAATAACAGAAAAAAATGTCACCTAAAACCACTCTCTCAGTTCTGTGCTGCTGTGAGACCATGGCACAGTCCTGACAGGGTCACATGATTGCAGTGTAGCCGGAGCAGAGTCATGGCTGCATGAGCAGGTGACATGTGAAAGTTCACAAAGGACAGCTCTCAAGTCCTTTCAGCACAGCTGCAGCCGCAGCCATCAGAGGCGCCAGCAGCCCTCAGACCACGGCAATGGGAGAGCCCCTGCTCAGCATGGGAACCAGGTGGTGGCAGCTGCTGCCACCGGCAGCGAGGAGACGGCAAAAAACGGCAAGAGCTGTAAAACCACGGCAAGAGAGTAGCCCAACCACGCTTCTGCCTTTGTATTTTCTACTGGAACCAGAGAGAGTGAGTTCCGGTAGCGCTAGCAAGTTTTATCCCCCTCAGTTCTTGTGGCACTTTCCACCGGGACACTCTCATCCCTCCCCACCCCCACCCTGTGCATAGAGAGGGAGGAGGTGTCCCTCACGCCCTCCAAAACTATATGATGATATGAAAAAATTCAACCAAAAATCTCCTTCATTTAGCTAAATTATAACAGTGCTACAAAAAAAGACTTTCCTCCAAACATTAGAAATCCAAAAAGTAGTTAAAGGTGAAAAGATGTTAATTTTATGGCCAGATGGTAATCAACTGGCATATTATAGCTACCTTGAACTATTTGTTTTGGTTTGTTTCCTGGTTAATAAGGGATTTTAAGACTTCGTTGAAACAGAGCTTGATCAGAGGATTAAAATAGTCGAACCAGTAGATGTATAGTTTATGGGAAAACTGGCTCAAAAGGTATGAAAGCCCAGTTTCCTTGATTTATTAAACTTTGATACTAGAAATCAAGCTGTGTCTAGACAGGGTGTGCTGCAGAGGTTTTAGCAGGCAAGCAACCCGCTTGAAATGAATGTAATAGCATTAGCCCTGCTATCTTTTATCTTCTTTTATTTTTTCCCCTTCCTCTACATAATATCTGTCCTTTTCAGTTTGGAACTTGAACAGTAAATCTGACTCTGGAGGACTGCTTACTTCAAGTGGCCTTTGATAAATCTTTTATTAAAATTCTTGTTGCATCATACTTGGTCTTACCAGATGTACCAGGAAATTTCACATTTTCTTTAGGGATGCTTTGCTATATCTTAACAGAACAGCATGTATGCAAAGTTTTGTCTGAAATTCCTGATACAAGTGGTATGCTATGTGTTTGTGTACTGTGAAACATCAAGAAAAATTCAGACTGCCTGACAAGATCTCAATAAATCATTTATATCCTGCCCTCCTCGCAGCTCTATTATGCAATATGCTTGGAATTAGTGTATTATGTAATTGATACATGATGTACAATGATGTGACATTTATTTTATTTTGATCTTTGAGGTACCTCTTATTCTGGCTATGAAGCTGCAGTGTATTCAGCTGCATCATCCTATTACCAGCAGCAGCAGCAGCAGCAGAAACAGGCAGCGGCAGCAGCTGCTGCTGCTGCAACAGCTGCTTGGACAGGGACCACCTTTACTAAAAAGGCACCATTCCAAAATAAGCAACTGAAACCAAAGCAACCTCCCAAACCACCCCAGATCCACTACTGTGATGTTTGTAAGATCAGCTGTGCTGGACCACAGGTACCTGGATTATGTAATATTCTGTTATATGCTTAAGGCATAGTTTTTTCAGCTAAAAAAATGGCCCCTTTAAGAATATTTCTTAATTTTTAAAGACCTGATTCTATACTTATACTAAAGGAATAATTAAATGAAAATGTCTGCTATTATAGAAAGAGGTCATATGAGAAGTCAAAAAGATGCATCCCTTTAGCTTGTACAAAGAAGCTTCAGCTGTGCTTTGGACTCCCGAAGTATTCTAAACTTTGAATTTTTATTTGGTTTTTTAGCATAGTAAACTTCTTAGAAAATACTTTTTTTCAAAACTTTGTGAATGGTAAGCCTGAAAATGTATTCATTCTATTCCAGCATCCCAGTTTGGTTTCACAGTGGGTACAAGTGTATATGCAATCGGACTTGCCCATCTTGCATCAGCCTTTTTAGCTATCGGCACGCTTGCAGCAAGTGTGGGTAGAGCCCTTCCCAAATCTTTGTTTGCGAAGCCTAGCCATGATGGTGATGACAAGTGCATAAAAAGTAGATATCAATTCATGCAGTGTTTGTGTGTGTGTTTGGCAAAACAGTTCTTACTCTAGGTAAATTTGTCATTATTTCCCACCTTGTCTGCTCCATAGATTGCCAGTGTTGGTATAGGAACAAATAGCAACTTCTGTATTTTATTTTCAGCACAGCTTTATTTATGCACTACCTTCTTTTGAACTTATTTTTTTTAGTTGTCTGGATACATTTAATAACTGTGGTCTTGCAGTTTGAGGAAAATTCAAAATCAAGAATAATTCAATGCAATGTAGGAAACTGCAACTGAGACATAGATTTTTTTGATATCAAGCTTTCAATGGCAATATATGTTGACCAGTACTTGATTGAGGGAGTGAGAATGTAGAGGAGAAAAGACCATATTGTATTACCTAAAAGTGTAATCCTGGTGGTGAAGAAAATTTCTTGGCCTTATTATATGTCATATGGAAGAAATGTTCAGTGTAGCAAGTATTTTTCAGACAAAGCATGTGTTTTATGCTATGTTCTATATTACATGTATATACATGAATGATGAAGGAACAGTACAAAACCAGCTGTATTGTTTATTTAAACAGACTTATAAAGAACATTTAGAAGGCCAGAAACACAAAAAGAAAGAAGCGGCATTAAAAGCTTCCCAGAACACCAATAGCAGCAGCACTTCTGCTCGTGGAACTCAGAATCAGTTGCGCTGTGAGCTTTGTGATGTGTCTTGTACAGGGGCAGATGCTTATGCTGCCCATATCCGTGGAGCCAAGCATCAGAAAGTAAGAACTTTCTCTTGTCCTTATTATACAAGTCAGTCATATATTTCTTCCCATTATTTTTTTCTCATCTTAGAAAGGAGAAAGTGTGCAGAAACAATATAGTTCAAATTGTTTTGTTTAAATACATTTAGTTCTGCTTTTTGTTTTAGACATCTTTAAGCTCACTATTAGAAGGGCCTTGTTGGGAGAAAGGGGGAAAACATAATGCCACTGCATCAATGAGAAGAGGATGTATTGGGAAAGGTATATAAATTGTAGGAAGAAAAGTGTCAATGAGGACATGCAGTAACATGCTTGTGCCTCCTAACACTTTTCAAGACTTCTCTTGACATTCTTCTGATTTGGTGCTGTGAAGCTCTCTGCGCTTTGAAACACTGTGAATGGAGTCAGTGCCAAGGGATGGGATTATGTGTTACTTTCTGGTATTTCTTGCAAAGAAAATTGGCATATGGAAGCAAGGAACAATGCCCTGTAGTAGATTTTATGAGTGTGTTTGAAGAGTTTTGGTAAGCATGCTTTCCCTAATGTCTGGGTGCAATTAGGTGAGTATTGTGGAATAACGACTGAGAGCTGCACTGTGAGCCTCTGTGACCTGTGTTCTAAATTTGGCCATACAACAGTAAATGGAATGGTGCAGCATAGAATGTGTGTTTAGATATTACAGATTTTCCTCATAACTATGGAGTGATTAATGTGAGTAACAGAGTATTAATATTAGGGCTTTTATAGCTGTTTGTATCTCAGAACACTGTACAAAGCAGTATCAGTAATATTTCTATTAAAAAAATAAATCTCATAGCAAATTTAAAATAATTTTCCCAGTATTATTTTTTGTTAGTAGAAGAACAAAAATTATAATTTAGATAGACTTGCCTTCTTTGTTCTTTGATTAATGAAATTGAGCCATTAAATTTTTGAGTTGTGCCCCGTAACTCTATAGGTATATGGAGTATGATAATATGCTAACATTATATATTTGGATGTCACTCTCTCTTCCTCATAGATAGTTGTTGACTAATGGTAATATAGGTTGTCATCAGTGTAAAAATGAAATCCTCATAAGACTTGCACTCTAGACCCTTCACCAGCTTCATTGCCCTTCTCAGGACATGTCCCAGCACCTCAATGTCTGTCTTGTTTTGAGGAGCCCAAAACTGAACAGGATTCAAGGTGTGGCCTCACCAGTGCTGAGGTATGAGGGGACAATCACTTCCCTAGTCCTGCTGTCCACCCTATTTCTGTTACAGGCCAGGATGTCATTGGCCTTCTTGGCTGCCTGGGCACACTGCTGGTTCAATGTGCTACAAGTTTTGGAGGGAGAATAAAAAGCAACCAGGCAACAAAACAGTCATGTAAACATTTTGCTCAAAATGTTTCTTGAGTTTTATTGGATTTCTGTTCTCATCTACACAACTTTTGGAGTAAATGTCTGTGGAGGTTTGGATTGGCTCCCNTCCTCATAACTATGGAGTGATTAATGTGAGTAACAGAGTATTAATATTAGGGCTTTTATAGCTGTTTGTATCTCAGAACACTGTACAAAGCAGTATCAGTAATATTTCTATTAAAAAAATAAATCTCATAGCAAATTTAAAATAATTTTCCCAGTATTATTTTTTGTTAGTAGAAGAACAAAAATTATAATTTAGATAGACTTGCCTTCTTTGTTCTTTGATTAATGAAATTGAGCCATTAAATTTTTGAGTTGTGCCCCGTAACTCTATAGGTATATGG
>VWZF01002354.1:1583-59011 GCA_013396755.1 Sclerurus mexicanus
AAATCCTAGCAGCTTATGAAGGCATACAAGCAGCCTCAGAAGTGGTTGGTACAGAAACACAGCTTCTCTTAGCATCCCAACTCCTGGTGCTGAGCTTCAAGGGAAAAGTGCCTGCATTCTCCACCAAAAAGTGGGTGGAGGTTTGGGTTTGGCAGGGAGCCAACCCAAACCTCCACACATGTAGTGACAAGAAAGAGGTAATGGCTTTAAGCTGGAAGAGGATAGGTTTATAATAGTTGTTGGGAAGAAACGCTTTACTGTGGAGGTGGTAAAACACTGGAACACGTTGCCCAGAGAAGTGTGTCCTATCCCTTAAAGTGTTCAAGGCCAGGTTGGATGGAGGTTTTTGCAACATGATCTAGTGAAAGATGTCCCTGCCCATGTTGGGGGGGGGGCGGAGGGGTTGGAATTATATGATCTTTAAGGTCCCTTCCAACTCAAACAATTCTATGATTCTAGAAGTCTATGAATTTACATATTCAAAGAAAAATATACAGGAAAGGCTGAAGCCAAAGTCTCCAAAAAAACAGAGAAAAAACAGTCTTTTAGTTGTCACCTGGTACTAAAAGAACCAAATAAAACCATAGGCTTGAAAAGCCTGCAATCTGTTTCTGAACAAGGATATTCTGAGCAAGGAAGTACTCTTGAAACTCTACTTCCAATACCTACCTATATTATATCTGAGTCAGTTCACTGTCAAGTAGGAATGCAAATAAATTTTACTGTGCTGTTGCTTTCCAAAACTGTAAGGTATCATTTAGTCTGGTATATTTAGTCTGTTCAGGGATTCATCATATTCATAAGGCATGCCAAATTTTTTTACACTTTTCTTCTTGTTTAGACAGTTTGGACCTGAAGTGTTTCCAAAGATATAATTTAAAAACCAAACTCTGAGCCATGTGAATTACAGACTTCCATTACAGAGACTGTTTGGTAAACTGATATGCTTTGGGATGAATGACTTATTGACAGTTTCACAACAACAGTTTGGAAGCTGTGCACCAAGAAGGTATTTCTCATTCTTCAATTCATGGATGAAAACCTTCTGAACTGAAATAGCAAATTTTCTGAGCTAAAATAGCAAATATTTTTCAGATGCCATCCTCTTAACTCAGAGAATCCCCAACAATTTTTATACAGTCCTTTGAAAATGTCACTTTCATGTTATCTGAATTTGTAGTGAAAAGGGAAGTTTCTCAACCACAACACTATTTTCTCATGATTTAATCTCAGCTGATAACTAAGGCCCACGCAGCCACTTGCTCTTTCTACCCTTGTGGAACAAGGTAAAGAATTGGAAGGGTAAAAGTGAGAAGACTCATGGCTTCAGATAAAAACAGTTTAAAAATTGAAATAAAAGAAATCAAAAATATTATTAAATTTTAATGAAAATGGAACTAACAAAGACAGGAAATAAAACCTGAGAAAGGTAAATAAAACCTGAGAAAGGTAAATGTTGCAAAGCAAAACAATTGCTCACCACCAAAAAATGGATACCCAGCCAGTCCCTGAGCCCCCATCCCCCTTTAAACTCCCCCTTCGTTTTATTGCTGAGCATGCTGACTACTTTACTTTTCTTGATTACTTTGATTACATATATTTTTCAGTCATGATTCCTTTCAATCTCTTTTTTACTGTTCCAATGCTTATGTTAACTTAGAAATAGGGTTGAGATGCATATGAATCCCTTCTAGTTTCTGAAACTGGTCTAATTATTAAACTAAATGAATTTATGCTGTGTTTGCATGTATTTTCTTAGGATATTTTTGCCTGATGTTGTCAAAAACCACCAAGACCAGGCAAAACCAAATTAGGAAAACAATGTAATTTCACAATGAATAATTATGGCTTAATTTACTAATTAAAGCACATCCAGTGAAGAAAAGGATCTGTATCATGTGACCAGTTAAAACTGTTCAAATGTTATTGTTTAATATTCTGATCAAATAGCCCACAAATGAGTGATAGATAAAGAATTTTCTATGTAATTGTTTGATGAATAGTTTTGAATTACTGATATATTCAGAGATAACTGCCATAAAAATGTAGACCTGCCTGACCAAGCAGATTGTTCATTATAATTTATTTCTTCACCTTTAATTAAAAACAGTAAAACTTGCTTCATGAATATTTAATCTCAACAAGAATCCTAGCAGATCCATTATTACAGTTCTCAAGAAAGCTTTATATCAAGAAACCATATGATCCACTATTTCTCTCTCTTTTTTTTTTTTTTTTTTTGTCCTTAAAAAGCTTGAATATTTTAGAGCAAATGGGACTATTCTTGCCATCTAGCCTTGACAATAAATTTGGCCTATGTGGTAATATTTTAGGAATAGTGGTATTGCAAGAGGGTACAAAAAACATGAGTAGAGATGTCTTTATTCCTAATATGAAAGGGAACACTGAACAAATTTTCTAAAGGAAGTTGAGGAACACTGCTCTGAGAACATCTTTATAACTGTATTTTAGATCATGGCAAACTATAACCAAACCTTACATTCATTATAACCAATAAGCTACTGAACTGAGAAGCTATTGTGTACAATCTTGGGTATTCTCAAGGAAGAGAGAATTATAGAATCACAAAATAGTTTGGATTGGAAGGGACCTTAAGGATCACCTAGTTCCAAACCCCCTGCTGTGGGCAGGAACACCATCAGCTTGACTAGTTTGATCCAAGTCCCACCCAGCCCACCCTTGAACACTTCCAGGGATGAGACATCCACTGCTTCTCTGGGCAACCTGTTCCAGTGTTTCACCATCCTCAAAGTAAAGAATCTTCCCAACATCTAATACAAACCTGCGCTCTTTAAGTTTAAAACCATTTTCCCTTGTCCTGTCAATATCTGCCCATCTAAAAAGTTGCTCTCTCCCCTTTTTGCACAGCCCATTAAGGTTCGGTAGGGCTGCAAAGAGGTCTTTCAGAAGCATTTTCTTCTCCAGGATTAACAACCCCAACCATCTCAGCTTGTTTTCATAGGAGAGTTGTTCCTTCCTCCTGACCATCTTCATGGCCTTCCTTTGGACCTGTTTTAACAGGTCCACATATTTCTTGTGTTAACAATAGCACAAGAAAGGATAAACATCTTGATGTTGGACTTTGCTGCTTCTGTTTTTCAGTGCTTCTTGTATTGCTTGCTTAAAATAATTTAGTCTTTTCCTTACGTGTTTCTATGCCCTTTCCTGTTACAGGATTTAACAACATGCTGGGAACACAACCATCCAGTCTACTGTTTGTAGATAAACTTATTGCAAATTGTAGCAAGGCTTGATTTAGCATAATAACAAGACAGAATAATTTTGACTGTTTTTCAGCAATGAAATGAAATATTGAGCAGAATAAAAGTGATTATTAAAAAAATCAGACAAAAAGTTGGTAAAGTTTAGAAAGTTATAATTGGTATGTTTTCCTTTTTATGGAGAAGGCCTTTTCTTCCTTATGAGATGGACCAAAAGAAAAGAACTTCAGGCTCATTGCATTATGTATTTGTGCATTACTGTGGTGTAGACCAGATGGCATCAAAAGTGAAAGTTCTTGAATCTCATGGTGCTAAATAAATTCCATTGATACTTATATTCAAATTTATTTAAAGTTTTTATATCAAGAGCATAAACAGTGGGGTTTTTTTGCAGACATTAATATGAAGGGTATTCTTCATGTTCTGGGTCTGTGGAAATGGACTTGGGCATACTGGTTGGTGAAAAATGGGTATGACCCAGCATTGTGCACTTGCAGCCCAAAAAGCCAACTATATCCTGAGCTGTCAAAAGCGGTGTGGCCAGCCGGGTGAGGGAAGGGCATTCTGCCCCTCTCCTCTGCTCTTGTAAAACCCCAGCTGGAACACTGTATCCAGCTCTGGAGTCCCCAGAAGATAAAGATCACTGACCTGTTGGAGCAAGTCCAAAGAAGGGATCTGAAAATGGGCAGAGAGCTGGAGCAACTCTCTTGTGAAGACCAACTGAGAGAGCTGGGGTTGTTCACCCTGGAAGAAAAGAAAATTCTAGGAAGACCTTATTGCAGCCTTTCAATGTATAATATATATATTTGGCTTATAAGAAGGCAAAGACAAATGTTTTACTGAGACTTGCAGTGACTGGACAAAGGGCAACAGTTTTAAACTGTAAACAGGGTAACTTTAGACTGTGTATAAGAAAGAGGTTTTTATGATGAGAGGGATGAGACACAGAAAGAGGTAGCCCAGAGGAGTGGATGCTTCAACCCTGGAGGTGTTCAAGGTCCTGTGGGACGTGGCTTTGTGCAGCCTGACCCAGTTAGAGGGGTTGAACTAGATGATCTTTAAGGTGTCTTCGAACACAAAGCATTGTATGATTCTCTATTTCTGATTCTCTTGCCAGTGTAATCTCTCAGTGCTCATTAAACATTCTGCTTATTGTTGGATTGCATATTCCTCTTTCAGTTTCTTTATTTTGTTTTGTTTATGTTTTGAGCATATGAATTAAAACCTTTAAATTTTCCTGGGTTTTATTTCTACTTTTGCATGTGTTTGCATTTTTGTATCTCTAATAACAAGCATTGTGTTTATATCCACACCTACAATAAACATAAAAAGAAATACCAATTTTTCATGAACTCCTGGAAAGTGTACTCAAATAATATATTTATCTATGTAGGTCGACTGTTCTATATTCTATTTATTGGCCAAATATACACTCTCCAAGTTGAGAGGATCCAACCTCAATTATTTTCATTCTTTTGCTGAGCTTTATCTCTAACCTAGCTGAGCTGTATCTCTAACCTAGCAAAATAAATTCCTTATCTAATTATAAAATGCTGATTTATTAATTTAAGCTGGGCCTCTTCTACAGATACTAAAGAGTTCAGACTAGCAGAGCTATCATGTTTTGGAGAACTCCTTTGGCATTGTGAAAATCCCTTTTTAGCCCCATAAAACTTGATCTGTTCCTTCATACACCTTTAAGTGTATTCTTGAATACAGACAAAATATTCTGAAATACTGAAGAAAACATTAAGAGGTGGAAATAGTTTCCTGTGTTTTTCTGTACAATTTCCAAATTGTAATTTAATGGAGAAAGACATTTTCATGCCTTCCGATCCCTGAGTGAAGCAAAGACAGAACAAAAAGACATGAAGGTACATGAAAAGTGACATGCAACAAAACATGAAGCCGCTTCGTCCAAGTCAGATGAAATTATTCATGCCATGTGTTGGATTTGAGCCTCCATGATGAGGTAAGAAAGAGTGAAATTTTGAAGAAGGTGAAGAAAAGCTAAACCCCAAATATAAGGCATCGGGGAAACTGATTGTTCATTCTGATGGGATGGTATAAAATGCTAAGAAAGATCAGGGATAAAAGATGCAGCAGAGTCATAAGAAAAGGTTTTGTATAGAGTAAATGTGCTTTGGAGCATCCTAAATGCAATGTGCTATTCCAGAAATGTTTTGTTAGTGGCTCTTTAGGACAAAAAATCTCTTAGTTTCTGCACAAGAGGTACTTAATGGTACTGAAAATGTTCAGATAATTAAAAATTCACCAGAAGTGTTTTTCCTAATGTTCCTTGTAACATCACAAGTTATTGACTTTTATTCCCATTCAGAAATGAAGATGTCATCTGCAACTAGAGAAGAGTAAATGACATCCTAATAAGACTCCTTCCATTTTACACAACAGGTCATTGTCTTCTTTCAGTCTGGTGTAAATCTAAAATAGTTTCATCAAATTAATATATTGGGTTTTCTCTTACAGTTGTAGAAAAGCAATTAATGTAATCCTGTCAGGGAAAAAAACACAGGCCAGTTCTGCTAGTATTCATGTAGTTACTCTGGGTACAATATAGTGTCTGTTTTTCAAGAAAGCTGATTCCGGGTTTCCCTCTGACAATAAAGGAAGGAAATTTATCCATACCCTGTTCTCCAGTTGTGATGTAAATACTATGATCTCTTTGTATCCTCCAGTTTGAAATAAATAAGGATAAAATTTTCATAAATAAGTTCCAGATTAGTATTGCGAAAGTATGTTCCTCTAGCTTCAAACTCCACCCATTCATCTCCCTTCCATTTCCTTTCCAAGCCCATGGTTATGCAACCTTGTTGCTGTAGATGTATTTTTGAAAGCAGCATCCACAAATCTGAAGATGTCAGGACATTTTCAGAACTGGTGAAATGAATTGATCAAATGGTTGGACTAAAGCTGTAAGTGTAGACTGACCTACTCCTGAATCAGTCTTCAAAGTGGGCCACCATAGTCTAGTCCAAGATAACCCTTCAGCACTGGGGAAAACACACTGATTCTCATTCTGAATTCTGCAGATTTGATCTGACAAACGGCAAAACGGCATTCTGTCAGTAAAGGACAAATCCTTAGTGTTCCTGCCTATTTTACTTCTCTGTAAGTTTGGAACTCTTTTTCTGTAACTTGCTGGTCTTATATTGGTGAGTCTTTCAGATGCCCTACAAGTGCTTGCCAAAACAATAAGAACTTAGAAGAAACTTTGCTTTCTTTGAACATGCTTGGTAAAACTGCTTAGTGCTCTTCAGATTGATAGTCCCTCCATACAAAGGGAAAACAGGCAAATATGAAAGCCAAAGTAATGGTTATATATGAAATTCCAGGAAGAGTATTGTTTCTTGACTTCATGAGAAAGAAAAGATTAATAGTCATCCTTCATATTGACTGACATGCTTAAAGGTTAGATCTTATCTTTGTCTGTTGTCCTCTTTTTGATTTATTATTAAGAGCATATTTTCATATTCTGGTAGTTGTTATGAAGGTCTCTTAGTGCAAAACTGAGCCTGGTTTACTCATTTTCTATTTATGGTTTTCCCATTAACACAGATTTTAATTTTGACTATGTAGAGAAATAATTTGTATTTTACTATGAAAGGCCAGAAGGTGACATCTCAGTAATAATCTTGCAAATAAAACCTCCATGCAACCCAATCAGTGCAGAAAAGAAAAATGTATGGAGAGAGACCTGGATACACTGTAAGAAAATGAGGCTTTTATACTGACTGTATGTTTTTGTTTTATTTAATTCAACAGTAGATCTGGGATAGCCCTGCTCAGCTAAACTGTGGTTCTAGTACATATAAAAATTCTTATGGTACTTAATAGACAAATCTGATCCATATAAAGCAAATGAAGCATCATCATCATTGTCATCAACATCAGTGTCATCTCTATATGTTACTTTCTGTTTGTAGTTACCAAATAATTTTTCTATTAGAAGGTAAGATGAAGTATTAAAGCTAAAGCTTGCATAATAATATGCAGACCCTGTGATGACTGCCTTAAAGAATGTAAATATGCAACCTTCAGGCCCATTGTGTGTAGTGACATTCAACTCACTTATCTTCTTGCAAAATCTGAAGTGCTTCATATGCATAAAAACCCACAGGTAACAGTTGTTTGATTTTTTTTCCTGTTTCTCAGAATGTGATCTGATTTTAACTAAGTAAATTTAACTAAGTATTGATTGCAACATTGAGGACTGTATTTAATACTGCATGGTAGCCTCAATATAGGAGATATTTTGGCATTATTAATTTGAATATGACATTACCGTATTTAATTCTACTAGTTTCAACACCAACATAAGGTTCACAATAAAAAAACCCCAAACACTATTGTGGTAAAGAATGAGCAAATGAATCATCTTCTCCTTCTCAAACATATTTGAATCAAACTTTCCAAACAGATATTCCTTATAATATACATCATTAGTGTAATTAATATTGTAATAGATTTAAGTTCTCTATTATGCTTTGTGTTTCATTATATTCTTTTAATAGTTAATGTTCGTCTAACTGGTGTGTTCTGAACAAAAAGCTGTCTTTATCTTGCTTTTCCTATAATGTCTTTATATAATGTTACTTGCCTTATTCCTCTGTTTCTTCTCTCTGAGGATTAGGAAAGTATTTTGTGGTCTGCTGCATGAAATGTGTTCCTGCATTTGGCTGAGCTGCTTGCTCACTTCCTGCCAGTGGAATGGAAGGGACAATCAGAAGCTTAAGAGTGCTAAAACTCCTGGGTTAAAATAAAGACTGTTTATTCAATAAAAGCTACACATGCACACAAAACAGAATGAGGAATTAATTCACGACTTCCCATCAGTAAGCAGGTGTTCATAGTGCCATACAAGCTACCATGAAGAAATTTTATCCCAGTCAAAACCACCATGGTTCCTTTTGTTAGTGTTTTGACAGAGGCCACCCTAGGCCTTGCTGGCCCTGCCCCACTGTTGGGACTTGAAGTCAAAAATCGCAGAGTCACAGTGACAGAGTATTCCGAGTTGCAAGGGACCGACAAGCATCATGGAGTTCAACTCTTAAATGACTGGCTTCCATGGGAGTTGAACCCCTGATCATTATGCTTCAGCAATGATTCAACATCCTAGCCCTACTGTGTTGCAGCCCTATTGCTGGTGTTTGGGGTCTTCTGCTGCTGGAGCGGGGGCAAAATGCATTGGTCCTTCCTCCTTTGGTGCTGTTGATTTCTAGTTCAAAAACCCCAAGCCGTCTTACCATAGAATCTCAGAAACAACCATTTAGGTTGGAAAAGGCCTCCAAGATCATTAATTCCAACCTTTGACTGATCTTCACTTTGTCAACTAAACCATAGTCCAAAGTGCTATGTCCTCTCATTTCTTGAACACTTCCAGGGATGGCGACTTAACCACCTCCCTGGGCATCTAGTTCCAAATCTTGAGAACAGTTTCTTTGAAGAAATTACTCATTAAATTGTCTCCTCAGCCATCAGACAACCCCCAGAAACCTCATGAGGTACCCATGGGCCAATTTCTTGAGCTTGTCCAGGCCACTCTAGGTGGCATCCCATCCTTCACAATCTAACTTTACTGTCTATACTGTTACTTGTCCTTGTCTCCACTGCGCATTTGCTTTTTTCTTTTTACTTTGACCAGTAGTTTCCTGCTCAGCCATTCTGAGCTCACTCATGTCCCTCCTTCCATGTCTGATTTCTTTTTCCTGGGGCCTGCTAGCTCTGGCACTTTATGAAAGACTTCCTTAAAGATCTGCTAGGCCTATTCTGCTCCTTTGTCCCTAAGGGCAGTCTTTCAGGGGATCCTATGGACTGTCTCCTTGAAGAGCTGGAAGTTTGCTTTCCTAAAACTCAGAGGCCTAACTTTACTCCTTTCCTGACCCATATCCCTCAGGACAGCAAACTCCTCCAATACATGGTTGCTGCAGCCCAGTCTGCCTCCAATCTTGATGTCCCCAGTTAGCTCACTTGTGTTGGTGACCAACACATTCAGTATCAAATCCCCTGTGGTTGGGTCATCTATTACCTAGGTCAGGAAATTATCCTTCATGCATTCTGTGAGTCTCCTGGATTGCCTAGGGCTTGTTGTGCTACTTTCCCAGGAGATGTGAGGGTGGTTGAAGTACCCCAGCCAGACTAGACAAACGGAACACCTCCTGTAGCTGAATCAAGAAGTTTCCATCAATAGGCTCCTCTTGATGATGCAGCCTGCAGTAGACACCCACCACAAGGTTCATTTTATTGCCTTGGTCTCTGATTCTTACCCACCAGGCTACTATGTACTTGCTCATCTGACAATGTACTAAGCTAATCCTTTCTTTCATAGTTTTCTCAGTATTAATGAGTGTAGATAAGACATTTTAAAGAGTTGGGATAGTGCTGCTGTTCTAGCAAAAAAATGTCAAAAATTCCTGTAGTTTTCTTGTGAGATACTTGGAACTGTAAAAGCAGAACAAGAGGGAGATCTATGGGGTTTTCCCTTTTTTGCTTTTGTAATGAGAAATGATTTTTATTTTCCAGCTGGGAGTATCTTCTCCAGAAAGGTTTCTCCAAAGAATTTCTTTTTATGAATTTGTTATGTATTTGAGAATATATAGAAAGTATATTAAATCTTCTTTTGATCTTCTCTAGTTTCAGAATGACACAACCTTCTTTTTCCTTTTGTGATAGAGTCTTTTAAGGAATTCAGTTTAGCAACAAGAGGCATCAAAATTGTTCATGTTCTGTCCTCCCCTCAATTCCACAAATTTAGTAATTGAAAAATCCTGAAGCAAATAAGTACATTCAAAATACAGTTCTAATACACATTCTTTATTTTCCTTAAGCAAATCTTCTAACCACCTCAATTTTCTTTCTCTGTCTTTTCAGAAGAGGCTTAATGGTGGCATTTTACCAAACATTTCCCAGGGAAAGTTTGAATCTTTACATATGGGGAAAATGTTGCATAGAAAGATGAAAAGGTTTGTCCAGGGTCATCCCACAGACTGGCAACAGGCATGGTGAGGACCTACTGAGTCAAAGTCCAGGAATACATATGAGTAATTTAGCCTTCTATAAAATATTGACAGTTGTGCAAGAAAATTCTTGGAATAAAAAGGTATCACTTAATAGAATTACAATACAAGTTACATAAGACAATCAGATCTATGGCTTGCAGTGTCCTAGAGAAGTTATTGCAGCACGCATAATTTCTGAAAAACAGGAGTTACAAGTGAGTGTCAGGGCACAAAGCTGTAAGTTGAAACATAAGAATTTTTGGTGTGTTTTGTTCCCACTTTCCTTCTTGTATTTCAACTAGTCACAATTACCTACTAAAAATGGTACGTAAGCTGCACAGATGTTTGCTTTACTCATTTATTGTATATTATGTCTTATTCAGAATAAGGAAAACAGGAACAAAAAAAACATGTTGAAGTTTTTATGAAGTGGTGGTTTTTTATGAGTCAAACACATGGCTCTATTTGCTCTTCTAACAGCTAGTCCCACTGTCATCTGTGTTTATATAAAAAGCAGAAGCCTCAAACTCCAAAAACAGGTACTAAGACCTGATATAAAAATGCCAAGTTAGACAGCGTAATCTCATTCTTTAGTCTGATAGTTTCTGTCTCTCTGTGTAATATATTTGTACATATTTTATATTTAATTATTTATAAATATTTACTAAACTATTTATTGCCACATTCAAACAATACCCAGGTAGAAGGGGATGAATTTGAACTTCGTTGGTTTTCTTATGAATTAGAAGGTGCTATGGTCTGTGCACAAGGTTCACTGTAATTGTTTGCTTTTGCCTACATGGTGGAGCTAGATGAGATGTCAGTGGCATCAAAAACCTCACTCTATGAAAGACTCTATGTATAAGTTCAAAACATGCTAAAGGAGTGAGACAAATAAACCTTTGAGGAGTCACCTTGTGCTGAGCCACTCATAGCCGTAGTCTGACTCTGATCTAGAAGTGCAAAAAATGGGCCATTCCCTTGGTGTAACTTGGACTACTAAAGTCTTACCCTTTGAATGAGGTTTGCAAATATCTAAATTAGATAATATTATCAACTCTTTTTAAAAACACTAAAACCCAACTAAAAAAAAAATGAAAACATATAAAATTTTGACCCATTTGTTATATTTTAATGACATAATATTTGTTCAAGATTCTACAAAAAAGTGAAATCACAAAGCAATAGCAGTCTAAAGGAATCATACACATCTATTAAATACACATAGTTTAAAATGATCAGGTTTTTGCAGATTTGATGGCATAGCATATTAAAATGCTTTTCTTTCTTTAGACTTTCATCTGTAGTAATTTTATAATAACTTGTATTTCAAAAACAAACCAAAAACACACAAAAAAAAGACCTCAATACCAACCTGCACTGCTCTCTTGCTGCCCACCCTTCCACATTCCTCTCCCTCTTCCCCCATCCCAAGTCTGTTTCCAGTTTGGTGGTATGATAAGGCTTAGGTTTTTGTTTCATGACACAGTTGATAACATCTTGGCATATATAAATTTTTTACACATAAGCTTACTGGCAGCAAGTAGACTGCTAAATGAAAAATGAACTGCATACTTTTTGGAAGCCTAAAACATATCCATGAGTTGGCAAGTGGTGAAAGAAGAATTCTGATTTTCATTGTGTCTCAAATTTTAAGCACAATTTCTCTGAGATTTAGCTCACAACTCTGTGCGATGTGTCACAGCTTTATTGATCACCTCCACTTGTCAACCTCCAGATTCCAGTATTGCACATTCTATATTCTAAGAAAAGTGTATTTTGAGAAGCTTTGCTGTACGTGTTTTTATAGGTCTCAATAGTCTATCCATTTTTCTTGCCTTTAATTATTTGATAGAATCATAGGTGTCTTTTATTGTAAAGCCTCAACCTAGTTCTAAAATGTCTGCATTGCTCTGTCAGAAGAAATGTTTTTAAGTATCAGATTAATGGGTCATCATTACTTGCTCCTCCCGTCTTAAAATCTTTGGTCTCAGCTACAGTGAAAAAGGTATTGATTCTAGGAATTATGACATTTTCCTCTCTCTGCCCCTTTCTTTAAAATCCATGAACACTTTTTGTGTTTATCTTCCAAGAATACATGCCAACCTGATCACTGTCTTGTGCTTTAATGTAACAATTTTTTTTTAAACTGACTTAAGCTTATTTTAAATTTTAAGGGTCCCTCCTTAATTCTAATTATCTATACTAACAGGGATGTTTGGCGTTATGTCCTGTCCTACCATTTTTATGTTTCAATTTTAAGTATTAACCACATCTGAAAGCTTTCCTCTTAGCAAGGGAGGTAGTCTGTCTTAGAGGTTTGAAAACCCACTTAGCTAGGAACATGTATTTACCAGGTTTACTGGGGTTTCTGTTGGACAGTAATCACCTCAGCATCTAGGCTGAGAATTAAAGGAAACAGTGAAATAAAGGAACAGGCAGATATTTAAGTATGAAACTCTAAAGGTACATTAGTACTCTGTGCATTGGTTATGGTTTCAGTAAGGTTGTATAATATTTATATATATGTTTCCTCTGAATGTATGAAGTGTAAGATAGTTTGAACAGGTTACGAAGGCAAAGAATTTGCACAGTTCTTCATAGAAAAAAATTTGCTAACTTATTGGTTGCAAAATGCATCAGCAAATGTCTGGGTATTATTCTCGTTTAGAGCCAATGTAAGGGAGTTCACACATTTTATTTTGTTGATTTCTTCTCTGTCTCAAGCACCAGGTATACCCATAAGATCCAGTTCTTTGATTTCTTCTCATGAAAAGACCAAAGCCTTGGAAAACCAATATAGTCCTGGTTAACAAAGGGCAAAAGATGAAAATTAAAACAAATTCTGCAGGGTCACACTAGCTTTTGTACATGGCTTTCAGACCTGGTTTTATGAGGAGGGAGCTCTCTTATACTGTTTTGTGCTTGAACTACACTTGTAGATAGTAATTTTGGGGAAAAAAAGGTAGTAATGTTAATGATATTGAATTTTACTTATATCTAGTATAACTTTTCTTATCCAAGGTGGGGAGAAGATATAGCAATATTATCTAAAAATAAAATTCAAAAGAAGACCCAGCACAAATTTAAACCAATAACCAGTGGAAATACTGGGAATTGAATGAAATTAAACTGTCTGTGCTACTGATTTTAAAACTGAATATCTCTGCTTCTAATTTTATATTCCTATCTAGTGATAAAAGGTCTGTTTTTCCTTAAGGAATAGATGATCTAATGCAAAATTTTCACAAGTTATAAGAATGTTTTTGTTGAATCCAGGAGTCAAGGATGAAGAGGGACCAAATATAATCAACTCCTTTTTGTCACATTTATAATATCTCCACACCCTACCCCTCTCCGTATTTGTTTGTTTCTGTTTTAGTTTGTGTTGGTTTGTTTTTTTTCTCCTACTTTATCTGTTGGTACTTTTAGTAAAACTGACCACACTTCAAGCATATAAGATGCTCTTACCTTCAGAAACTTGTATGCTTTCTTCTACTACTAAAGAGTATAGGTTTTCATGTATCTGATGCCAGTCGCAGTGTTTTGTATAGCTTCTTTATGAAAGACTGGTCACCGAAGCATTGTTAGTTTGATATGACGAGGCTATTACCATTTACATTGCATGCCTCAAATTACAAATAACTTGCTTCCTGTTCACCATAATTTACTTCTCTTTTGTTTTTTGTGTCTTTGTTGGTTTTGCTGTTGTTTTTTTGAAATCAAGTGCAACTGCAAGTAGTCACATTTGAAAATACTATATTTTATATTTTATTGATATTAAAAAGGGGATTGGAGGGAAGGACTCCAACAAGGAACATAGGTACTTTCTCAATATACTGCTTACAATGGCAATATTATTTAAAATGGTAAATGTGAACAAATAAAATTAAAAACAATTTTTCTTTTACAAATATTGTATTAACTGTGACTTTTCACCTGTGTTTTAAGAAGACAGATATTTCGAATACTCTAGACATCAACAGTTCTGTGTTTCTTCTTTTAAATGGTACATTTTCAGTATGTATGTTGTTAAGTGAGCAATTCAGTCCTTTTTTAATGAACTGAATGTTCAAAATTACTTTAGAAAGCATTCCTCACTTCTATTAAAATATATTTGAGCAATCAATCTTGACAAATTAGAGTGGAAAGAGTAATTCATGCAGAAAGAGAAAGCCTTTGTTATATACTTATATGTTATATGTTTATGTGCCGAGTTTCCTCCTAACATTTCTATAGTTATACAAAAGAGCCAAAGCATTTTTGCTATAATGTGTGAAGTTCTCAGAGCAGTTTTATGGCTGAATTTGGTGAATGAAGTATGCAGTTGCAACAGAGACCTACTATTTAAAGCAAAACCAGAATTTATGAGCTGTTCCATATAACTCCAAAGATATTTATGTTGCACTTCTTCAACATCTTTAGCTCATACTACTTTACATTTTCCAGAGTATGATAAAGTTCATGTTTCTTGATGTGAGAGAAAAATTGCTGGAAAATGAGGAATTATTGCATAAACTGTGTGAATTTGAGAACAGATATATTCATTGATTGACTACATAAAACATGAAAAACAACATCAGGAAGGGATGCTGTGAAAATATATATATGCTAGTGACTTCATTGTATAGTTTTATATAGAAGGTCATATAATACAGTTACATAATTCTGCCTTCCTCTGTTCCTCTTCCCCTCCCTCTGTCTCCTGCCCCTACTTCCTTCTTGGTTCGCTTTGTCATCTCCATTCCTTCTCCTGTTAGCATGGAAAAGAAAAAAAAAAAAAGTCTGTATTAGTAGATCAAGTTACACTGGTTTTATATTTGAATTGTGTACATTTTAGTAGAATACTGACTGAATCAATGTCTGAAGTAATAGGAACACAACATTTTAAAGGGATCTTACTTGCTGATTCTGGAAGAATAAGTAAGGCAGCCTGATTCATACAAAGGGTCTAAACAGGTACAAGAAAACTTTTTAAAGTGAGTTTTTTTCATTTATCACAGTGCAGGAATGTAACATTATTTAGGCTGTTAATTTCATACTAGGCTTTTGACATTGACCTTCAGTAAGTGAAGACAAGTCTTGAAGATATGTAATTCAGGGATAAACCAGCAGGTAGAGATTTGTAGCTGAGGTCACTTACCAACAAAAGGTGAGACTGAAGAAAATTATACAGACTTATCGACAGGTCCAAAGACAGAACACCTTTCAAAAAAGACTTTGGCCAGAGTGGTCTGAATAACTAGGAAGACAGGCTTAATTTTCAGTAATAGAATGTATGCACTTAAATGTTGGCAGGATGTGGTCCTTCAACTGGCACAGAGTGTACTACAAGTTTTTGTAAAATATATATTCATGTCAATTCCAATTTACAGTTAGAGACTAAAATGTGTGTGAGAGACAGGAGAGAATGAATGGCCCCTGAAGGTATCTCAGGCTCTATGATCAGATTCTTCATACAAGTCCTTTATATCATGGACAGACAATTTTAAGGTATTTCAGAAACAGAATGAAGATTTGTCAAAACAGACTGAGGTGGAAAGCATAAACACATTCTCAAACTGTAGCCATATGCAAACACAAAAGTATAGAGTATCTGTGAATATACTGGGAATAACAAAGAATGACAGCATCCTTTATTATTTACTGTCCTATTCAAGAAACTGAAGCAAACGTATGTCACTGTTATTAGCTCTAAAGTCATTTGGCACTGAACACGAGAGTTTGCTCTACTGAGTGTAGAATCAGTCTCTGAAGGTCTTGTATGAAATTCCCTATACAGCAAGGTAACCTAGAACCAGTTGTACAGAGTTGTGTACATATAAATTTTTAATACCTCCAAGGATGGAGACTTCACCACCTCCTTAGGCAATGTGTTCCAGTGTTCAGGAATCTCCTGTGTTTATTTGGTTTAATGCTGGTGAAAAAAAAGTCAGTTTAAATGAATGAGCACCATAACACTTTCAAATTAATATTGTCACCTGTTTTCCTTTTGAAGCTGAATGGTGTGTCAGCCACAAGCAAGGTTCTTTAACCTTTTTACTGGTCTAAAATGGTCATGTGAAATTTGATCTTATTTTTTCTTTAAAATAAAATGAATATTAATTGCTTTTTTAAAAGCTGTGTAGACTTTGCTGAAGTATTTATCTCTTGTTCAAGTTTCAGTATGTTCAATGAAATGCTATTGAAAAGTTTCCTTTTAACTATCTGTCATCACTTGTACCAGAACCTTTCTTCATCCCTCTAGAACTGGAAGTTCCTATTTCAGCTCCTGTATAGGGCTATGGGTTGGTCTCAATTATCCTTGTGGGTCCCTTCCAACTCAGCATATTCTGTAATTTCAGTCTCTCCTAATGTGAGGTTCATTTTGAAACACAGTATTGCAATCCTTTTATGGCGAGGTGACTTGCCTAGTGGACAAGGAAAAGGCTGTGGATGCAGTCTGCCTGGAATTCAGCACAACCTTTGATATGGTCTCCCATGGCATTCTTCCAGAAAAAGCTTGCAGCCCCTGGCTTGGACAGGTGCACTCTTCAGTGAGTAATAAACTGTCTGGATGGCCAGACCCAGAGAGTGGTGGTGAATGGTGTCACATCCAATTGGTTGCCTGTCACTAGTGGGATTCCCCAAGGCTCAGTATTTTGGCCATCCTGTTTAATATCTTTCTTGGTGATCTGAACAAGGGATGCACTTCCAGTAAGTTGATGGACAGCATCAGGTTGTGGGGGACTGTTGATCTGCAGGAGATTAGGAAGGCTCTATGGAGGATTCTGAGCAGACTGGATCAGTGGGCCAACAAGGCCAAGTGCTGGGTCCTCCCCTTCTGTGACAACAGCCTCATGCAGTGCCAGAGGCTGAGGCCAGAGCGGCTGGAAAGCTGACCAGCAGAAAAAGATTTGGGGGTGCTGATTGACTGCTGGCTGAACATGAGCCAGCAGTGTGCCCAGGTGGGCGAGGGGGCCAATGGCATCCTGGCCTGTATTAAGAATAGTGTGGCCAGAACAACCAGTGAAGTGACTGTCCCTGGTGAGACTGCACCTTGATTACTGTGTCCATTTCTGGGTCACTCACTTCAGAAAGGACACTGAGGTGTTGGAGAGTGTTCAGAGGAAGGCAATAAAGCTGTTGAAGGGTCCAGAGAGTAAGTCTTATGAAGATTGGCTGAGGGAGCTGAGGTAGTTCAGCCTGGAGAAAAGCAGTCTCAGGTGAGACCTTATCAGTCTCTACAACTACCTGAAAACAGGTTGTAGCAAGGCAGGTGTTAGCCTCTTTTCCCAGGCAGCTAGTGCCATCTCAAGAGCAAATGGCCTCAAGCTGCACCAGGAGGGGTTCAGGCTGAACATCAGGAATAATTTCTTCATGGAAAGGGTTGTTAAGCATTGACAGGGACTACCCAAGAAGGTGGTGGAGTCAACATTGCTGCAGGTGTTCAAGAAATGACTGGACATGGCACTCAGTGCCATGGTCTAATTGACAGTTCAATGCTTGAACTCAATTATATCACAGGTCTTTTCCAGACTAAATAATTCTGTAATTCTGTAAGAGGCTGTTTGTATATAAAGCACTGAACTATGAGTAGCACTTAAGATGCAATTTTTTTTTTTTTGTGCCTTCTTCCTTTTCATTTGTGTGAGAAAAATGTGAAAATTTTAAGTCTGGATAATTAGATAATTTTTCAAAACATTTTCTGAAAAGTGTGTAATGGCATTTGCAATTAAGCACTGCTATTGTCTTCAGAGTTGAGCTAATGCAGCACACTTTACATGTTTCAGCAACTCAACAATACACCTGCTTCGTTGTCATGTATTATTTGACACTGCTCTACAATGGATACTATTATACCATACCCTACTAATATTTCTACTGGTAGCAAAGGAAAAAAAATCATGAACTTCATAAGCTTTGTTCTGGAAAGAGGAAGTCTTGGGTGCATTATGGGAGGTACATTCCAAACAAGTGAGTCCAGTAACACCTAACCTGCACTTCTAGGAGTCTAGATATCTAGATTCTAGGTGTCTAGGATATCACACTCATATTTCCATTTTTTTCATGGGTTAAATGGGATGGTTTTTTGCCTTTATTTTTAATGGAAAATACCAATTTTCTGAGGCAGAATAATACCCTGCCCCTACATCTTCCCTCTTAAGCAGCAGCTGTGAACATAATGAAAGTATGATGTAACTACATATGCATCAGTGTGAGGCACTGAAAACTCAGCATTCTTATTGTATCATGATGGCATCGTACAATTGGTGGAGGGGAGCTGAGTCAACTTTTCATTTGTATTAGAATGTGTTTCAGTGAGACTTGAAAAATATGTGCAGGAAACACATAGTTTGGGAAAAAAAAGTCCGTCATGATTCATAACTTGTCTTTCATGCAAGTAAGCAAGGGATCACAGAGAAAAATATTTCTTGCTGTGCTGGTTTGAGCTGTGATACAGTTAATTTTCTCCCTAGAAGCTATTATAGGGCCATGTTTTGAACTCCTTTGCTGGAAACGGGGTTGATAACACAGAGATGTTTTCATTATTGTTGAGCTGGGCTTCCACCTAGCCAATGCCTTTCTTTCTCCTCACTGCACCACACCAGTGAGAAACCTGGGGGTGCAGAAGGAGTTGGGAGGGATGTAGCTGGGACAGCTGACCCTACACCACATGGCACCACACTTGGCATATAAACTTGGAAGAAGAAGGAAGGTGAGAACTTTTGGAGGTATGTATGGTGTTTTTTTGCCCCAGTAACCCTTAAGTGTGATGGAGCCCTGCTGAACTCCTGCCTACCTACGGGAGGCAGTGAATTAATTCATTGTTTTGGTTTGCTTGCATACATGACTTTTGTTTTACTTATTAAACTGTCCTTATCTCAACTCATGTGTTTACTCATTTTTACCCTTATTTGCTTCCCCATCCCATGAGGAGAGAGCGAGTGAGTGGCTGCGGGGTGTTTAGTTGCTGGATGAGGTTAATCCACAACAATTGACTATTAACAGAATAAAACAGTTTGTTTCATTGCTGATGGTCATAGCATATGTCATATAACACGTGTTCACTTAGAAAAGCTTTCCCTGTAATATGCAATTACTTCTTTCACTCTCCTATCACAAAATAGTCCCAAACTTATCATAGCACTGTATTGTCATGGGCTAATATTTAGACAAAAAAAATTACTTTTAATCAAAATAGTTTTGTAATCATCACATCTGCTCCTTTGCCTGTTCTTACTGCCTTTACTGCCCCTTTCAGTTTGTAACTGGTGTCTATTACTTGGATATTTTCATTATATATATTTTGGTTTTTTTTATTCCTGGTGGTAGTGCTTCGTCTCCCTGTGCCATCTTGTATTTTCTATTTTTAATGTCCTTGGGTATGTTTGTTTTGTTCAAGGCTTAAAATGATGGTTGCAGGAGGAAGCTAACCTTAGTTGGAATATCTAGATTTTAGTCTGTTATAAATATTTATGAAATGTAATTAAGCATTCCTTTTGCAGCTGACAATGCTTTTACAAATTTGAGAAGACAGAATTAATGTCCTGAATTATATTGCCAAGTAAATGAGCAAGTAAAAAGGTATATACATTGGTAGTCATATTTATATCTTCTACTCTGGACAGTGCAAAGTGTCCTGGTGATCTAGTGCATGTGGTTTCAAAGTTGCAGAATACAGAGAAGTAATCTGTGAAGATTTTTGCAGCTTGAGTAATGTTGAAAGCAATGCAGTGGCTGGCAGAATAGCTCAACAAACACAAAAAGACTTCAGCTGAACAATGGTGATTTCTATGACCTTTGGATGAAGTGTTGGTGATAACATCAGACATGCTTTTAAATATGCTAAAGTCTCTTGAGTTGCCCTATCCAGCTGTTGTGAAGCAAATAAGTGAAGCAGTCACAACGTTTTCTTCTCTCTTTTGCTATACATCTTGCAGTAGGACAGCTCATTAACATTGCCTTTCAAAGAAAAAATACAAAGTGGTGGTAACTGAGGTTAAAGTTCAGAAAGTACAGAGGCATAACAATGAGGATGAGAAAATGATTACATTAAAAAGGGATTTTAGGATCCTTCTTTGACAAATGTTTTACCAGCCTTGTGAAGGTAATATGAAGATACTAACATATGTGGGAGAACACACACCTGTGAAAGTGGCCAAGGTGACCATTTCCCAGAGAACAACACCAGAGAACTGATATCTACCTCAAAATCCTGAAGTTCCTGTGTTCGAAGATGTCTTATAGAATAGATAGCGATTTATTGTATTAGTTATATAGTATCCCCCTGTGTCTTGTATGTTTTTGGTGGTGGTTACCCAGCTACCCAGTATTACTATGTAACCTTATCCCTTCACTGGTTTAATCCAGCTTCGCAATGAGAAGCTGGCTCTGCCCTACCTGTATCACCCTCCTGCCTTCCTAGCCATTCCCCTCGCCGTGTCACGCCCCTAACTCCGCCCTTAACTCCACCCCTAATTCTGCCCCTAACTCCGCCCCTGAGACCTATACGCCGTCCCATGTTCTGAATAAAGTAGTTTCAGCTTTACCCCCACCTCGGCTGGGACTCGTATCCATTCCTCCCTTCCGGAACGTGTTAAACATATTCAAGTAGAACATGTGTGGTATGTTATGCTGTAAAAGGCCCAATAGATCTCAAAGAAGCCCCTTTTTTGTAGTGTTATATTCTACCTTAGTAAAGCAAAAAACTGTTCTGTTCAGCTTGAAATTTCCGCCCATCCTCAAAAGAAAAAACTAACAAAGTACTGGGTGTCTGTCAGCTTCATCAAAAAGATGCTTGTTCTATTTAAGCCTACATCCTGAAGACTGTATGCTCATGATGTACCTGGAGTATTTCCTCCCCATATGCTTTCACTGGCCTTGGTGTCAGCAGAGCTGTTCCTCTCACGTGTTCTCAACCCTCTCTTCTTTGTCTGCATTTCCTGTTGTGCAGTATCTTTCCCCCTGCCTCTAAGTCTGTTATCCCAGAGTTCCTACTGCTGTTGTTTGTTGGCTTGGCCTTGGCCAGTGGTGGGTTTGGCTTGAAGCCAGCTGTTGCTAGCTACACTGGACATGGTGGAAACTTCTAGCAGCTTCTTGTAGTAACCTTTCCTTTAATGTGTGCATGTGTGTCCACAACACCATCCCTTTTTTCAGTCTTTAAAAGTCTAAGTTCTTCACTTTATGTATTGCATTGACAGTTATACATGGATAAGTAGAATGTATACTCATTCAAGGTATTTGCTTTTCATTCCTATTAGATCTGTTTAACAAGTTCTCTAGAGTATATAAGACAGTACAGTCAGAGATTAAACTACATTATCTACTACATTAAACTACATTATCTTGCTGTGTTTCTAATTCCTTACAAAATTATAGCACCTTTTAATGCTTAGAAGTAAGTCTTGGAATGTTACGGCAAACTGAGAAACTCTTTTTTGTTAGCTGAAATATTTAGCATAAATATTTGCACTGTTTAGGTATAGTTACTATGTTGACAAGGGTTTTCTTTAGGTATAGGACAATCTATCAGTGAATGCAAACCAACTCTTGTTCACTGTAGGCTTCAGACTTTAACTTGGGGATCAAGGAGCAGTATGGAAAGCAAAAGCAAAAACAGCAACAAAACCCAAACCAAACCAAAACACCACAAAAAACCCCTCTATGAATAAAAAACAAAAAACCTGCAAAAAAAACGCCATCATGAAGAACACCTCCCAAGATTACTGTTTCCCTTTTTCAGGAGAAAAATCATGCTTATTAAAGATTTGGATGCTGGAATAAATTTCACCAAAGTCAAGGTAGACAGCAGATAACTGGAAAGAAGATAAACGATATGTATTTAGTTAACAAATCACATCTCTGAACCCCTAAGCATAACAGCTTTACATGTGTGTAATATAATAAATGAATGTATCTACAAAACACACACACGCCATCCCACAGTATACTCTATCTCATAACATTTCCAAAGCACTTGTCACATCTCTGTCTAAGCTTTTACAGAATTAAAATACCACCATAAATATTTCAAAAGTTGTAGTTAATTGTCCTTCTTATGCCACATAAAATGATAAACTTCTCTTTCTGAAGAAAAATTGTTTTTACACTGCTGCTTTCCCTTTAGTGAAAGACTGTTGTTTTATAATCCTACTTTATTGCTTTTACTCAAGCCCTTTGGGGAAGCTTGATTGATGAAGCAGGTCTTGCAATATAATCTAAAGAATGTAAGGTGATAGCTTTTCTTAGATCTAATTCTGGAAGATATTTCAGTCTTGGACCTATGCTTAGCTGTTGTGTAGTGCACTTGTTAATCACAACTGTAGCAGCTATAGAACAAAGCCTTGAATCTGTGCCAAAGCACTGCACTGCAAAAACTGCAGATTTTCAGTCTCTGAGAAAGAAAGGAAAATATAAATTTCTGGAAAGCCCTTTATATGTCCCCCAAATGGTTCCTTTCTCAATGTGTAAACAGCTCACTTACGAAAGCTTGATTCTTACCCATCTTTTAAGAAATCCATCCATCATTACCACCCAGTCTAGTGAAATATTGCTACTCACAATAGCTTCTTAACTTGTAGAACAATTAATCTAAGAAGATCATGCTTCTTTCCAAACCCAATGATAAATGCAGTTCATCCAGTTTTCCCTATCCTATCCTATCCTATCCTATCCTATCCTATCCTATCCTATCCTATCCTATCCTATTCCAATTTGAAACCATGTCCTCCTTGTCCAGTCACTACATACAGTCTCTCCCTCTTTCTTTCAGGCTTCCTTCACATATCTAATCAAATAATTCTTCAGAGAGACCTCAGAGGTGCTGAATTAAGATGGCCAAGACAGGATAATACTATGAAATAATAAGGCTGGGCATCCCCAGACAAAATACTTACAACCTCTAACATTATACCAAAAATGCAAAAAATAATTAAATTGCTACATCGTAGAGTAACTGAAGGGTTAGATTTATGAATGTATATTATACCTGCTCTAGAATTTAGCATAGATTATTACATTTTCCCAAGAAAGTTGTGTGGAACATTAGTCCATGCAATCTTTTATGAGATGCAAAGTCTGCACTGCTGGCTTTTATTACAGGCTCATCTCTGTTATGATCCACCCTAGAAAGTGAGGGTGACTCAGGTTTTTGTTAATAGATCCCTTGAGGCAGGCTAGAGTAAAATGACACTAAATGACTGGTGTATATCTATATCATCTATATCTATATCTATATACCTATATATCCTGTAGGCTTTATTTTAGAACAATTTTGTTGCAATGGAAAGGATGTGTAAGAATTGATATGCACAAGGTAACCCCAGGCACCAGATTATGGCTAAGATTATAAGGACAGGTTTATTTTCAAAGTCAGAGATCCTAATACACTGCTATACATCACTGAATGCTCATGCTGTGAGTGAAAAAAAACCAATCAGGAAACCTGTTTTTTTTTTCTTTTTTTACAGCACCTTTTGCATGCATATAACTTTTCAAGGTTGTATTCTCCCCTATGTTTTATGGCCTGTCTGACTCCCAGAAGGAGCTTCTAGGCATGTTGGCGAGACTCTTATCTCTCCTTGCAGCAAGGGAGTTAATTCTATACAGACAGACAGAGGGAACATATGCAGCACCATTCCTGAGAAGCAACTCTCTCCTATACTAGGTCTTCCCCAACTGCAGAAGCTTCCCTGAGGAAATACTCCTATCTTTTCCTCATCACCAAAATCTTTTCTTTTTTTCTCCTACAGGAGGTATGTATTTTGGTTACTATTATCTATAGTGATAAAAAAATACAAGATTATAGAAATAATACTTAAAATATATAAGGGAAAGAAAGAAAGAGAAAGAATGAAAGTAGAAGGACAAGATCACACATGGATCCAGCGACAAGATTTGTTGCAATTTTGATGTCTGCTTATCAAAGTGATGTTCACCATTCAGATTCATCAGTGGTGGGGAAAGCCCACAAAACATAGAATTCAATGGGTTAGTATAAATTCAGGTTTACATGTGAACACTCAGACACTGGTTTGTGTGTGCAGGGAAGCTTTGCACTGTTTGATGTAACACTGTGGATCACGCACAGTCCTCTTCTGAAAGGCTGCAGAAATGAGTCTGGGGGCATTTTGAGAGTCTTTGATGGTTTATGACACCTTCTAATACCTGACAGCTGCATCTTGCTTCAGCGTAGTTGAGCCAGTTGTGTCCCATCAGAAGGGATGAATACCCTCAGACTTACATGTAAATGTCCCAGTATTTCCCCAGGGGTCAGTTTTACAACAGAGTCAGTTGTGTAAAGGAGAACATTTGCATTATTGAAAGTACTATCCTGCTTCAGGGTTTGCTTCTTATCAACCTTCTCCCTTATTTGGCTCAAACTCCAGCTTGTGTCCTCTAGTGGGGAGTGCTCACCTGCTCTATCTTACACAGACCGGAGGTTTCATCACCACACAAAAAATTCTCCTCTTTGGTTGGTGTGGGGTGTGTACAAACCTGGCCTCAGTAAAGCACCCTGCAACCTCTGCAAATGGCCAACTGTTTGAGTCATTAACCACTAACATTTTGGTCCCTTACAATCTGTTGTGTAAATTAAGTTCTGATCTGCTTTTTTTTCATTTGGACTCTGTAGTTTATCATATTGAGAAACTCCAGATACTGGTTCTACATCAGTTTTGGCCTGTGGGCTCCTACTGACCTTTATGAGTCATTCAGCTTATAGAAGAACACACCCATATGCTTCCCTTCCTCCAAGGACCTTCTCATAGTTACATTTTAATACACATAGGTAGTTAATGTCTTCAAACAGGCGAGTGTGAACCACTCACTTTCTCTTACATTCTTGGCAGTATGGCAGTATTCAAATGCCACTGAAAGTGTTTTGAATATCAGGGGCACTACACTAAAGAGGGAGGCTTAAAAGAACTGACACTGTTAGTTATGTGAGAATTGGTTTATGTATTGCTGGTTTCTCAGGGACAAAACCTATTATCCTCCTCTTGGCTGAGACTCTCCACAGATGATGAAAGCTTTTTCATGCAGAAATGCAGTCATGTGGATGCCCACTCATACACACATGAAATGTTTTCTGCTAACTCCTGTCTGCTCCAGTGGATTCTAATTCCTAGTTGCCCAGATACTCAAAATCATCTTCAGCTGTTTTGGTTTGTATAGGAGAAATACTGAATTCAAACTGCTCCATTAGGGTTATGAAACAATGTGGCTGTATGAAAAGTCTGGGACAGATGGTGAGCACAGAATGTGAAGGAAAAAATAGAGATATTGTCTTGAGTCTTATGCTGAGCAAGTTCATTTTTCTCTTTTTTTTTTTTTTGTTTGTTTGTTTGTTTGGTGGTTTGTTTGTTTGGTTTTTTGCTTACTTGCTTGAGATTTGTTTTGCTATGTTTTGTTTTTATGTTTTACAGTTTAGTCAGTTGGTTCAAATCATCCAAATTATTTTTTTTCTGATGTGAAGTCTTTATTTTAATTTACCCTGTGAGGTCTGTCTTGCCCCACAATAAAATGCTATCACTTGATTGCCCCATCTAAGTGGTGAGACTGTGGAAGAGCAGGCTCAGGAGACATCTTACCAGTGTATAGAGATACTTGAAGGAGTAGAGTGAAGATGGCTGAGCCAGGCTGCTTCCAGCAGTGTCCAGCAAAAGAACAAGAGGCAATGGGAACAGGCTGAAACACAGAAAGTTTCCTCTGAACACGAGGAAACACTTTTGAACTTTGAGTGTGACTGAGCACTGGCTCAGGTTGCTCAGAGAGGTGTTGGAGTCTCCATCCTTTGAGATATTCAAAAGCTATTTGTGCAGTTGGTTTGAGTGCATGGGTGGGAGGATTGGACAAGGTAACCTCCAGTGGTTGTTCCCAACCTCAACCATTCAATGACCCTCTCTAATGGAAGGAGGGTCAACCCTGGGGCCACTGAGCAGAGTATACTGCAAGCCAGAAGGTCATATCAGAAAGAAAGCATATTGACAAATCTTTCCTTTTTTTTCCCCTCACTCCACTCTCCTCAGCCCCTTTTCTCCAGTTTGGGCATCTTCTGGTGGTCTGTAGAGAGCTCTCAAAAGAAAGAGAGTTCAGTGCACTTCCATATCATAGTTCTGGTCAGCTTTTGGTTTGGTCAGCCCCTCCAGTTGCAAAAATGCTCATGTGTGTACCAACTCTATTATTTGCACACTCCAGATTATGTTCAAAGAATGAGACATTGAGTTCCAAATCTCAGGTGAAGAAGAGGACAGTCTTGAAATGTCTAGTTTGTGTTTACTAAATTGTTGGCCTGTCAATACACAATGCCAGTTTGGGGGTAGAAACTGAGACATTTACTGATTACTTGCGTTATAATATATAGGACTGAGGAGTGGGTTATGTTAATGAGGAGGTGGGACATGCTAATAAGAGGGATGAGTTATGTTAACTAGGGCTTAGGAAATCCAGTCATATGTATTTCATCATATGGTAAGCATTTCTCCACATCAGGACCATCTGGATAGGGGGAACAAAGGGTTTCCAGGTATCTTCCCACATCTTTCATATCTTGTAAGGGGAGACAGGGCTAATACACATAGTTAGCTGAAAACAGTCTTGTCCCCAAGGTATCCTCTTGTGGAAGGCTCCTGTCTTACTGAAGGGAGGAACCCTCTCAGTATCTGCTCCCCAGGGCTTGCTGGACAATCCCTTCAGGTCTCCTTTTGTTAGTAACTGTTTTTCTTCCCCAACACTAAATATAAGCAAAATCTTTGATTAACTAGTGAGAATGTTTATTACATAGATTATATACCTCGTTTATTTCTATGGTGTTATCTCACATTATCTCATGCTAGTCTTGACAATACGTCACAAATACTTCCAGAAATTGATTAACCCCCCTTTTTTTTTTTTTTAAATTTTCTTCCTCATATTGACAAGATGGTGCAGTGAATGTGAAGGTAATGATAAGCATAAGAAATCTGAATAAAATGAAAAATTACTTGCAGCCTTATGGACTAAGTTTGTTTGGAAAAGCTCCATCTAGTTTTGTTGGTTTTAGTTTAATTTTCAATGTCTAAGTATTCTTTGCCTACTCCAAAAACTCATTGACTGATTTCATCACAATTTGACAGAGATAAGCATATCACAAAGATGAGAAAGTTTTTATGGGAAACTAGGAAGCAAAACTGCAGGGAGAGAACTTAGGCACTCCAACAGTAGAAATATCAATACTGTGACTTCACAAGTTTAAACACAGAAAAAATCTCCAAGCACATATAAGGCTTCAGACAGAGTCAGCAACTGGTTAAGAAACAAGCCTGCAGAATGTTTATTTCTTCTTTGGTCCTCACAGAATTACTTGTGGAGAACAAGTCTAGGTCAAAACCCATCATTTTGCCCAGCTTAAAAAAATAACCAAACCCAAGCAAAAAAACACCCCCCCAAAAAAAAAAAAAAAAAAAACAACAAAAAAAAAAAAAACAAAAGCACAACAAAAATAATCCACATGAACCAACCAAAAAAAAACCAACCAAAAAAACAACAACCAAGACACCCAACCCCAAACATAACTTAAACAGAAAAACAAACCCACCAACAATACAACTCTTTTTACTTTTGGAAAACTTTGAACACTTTTGGTATTTTGAACAGAAACATGGCAGTCAGAGCAAATTTACAGAAATTATTACAGAACATTTACTGAAGGAATGCATGAAATAGCAGGATGAAAGAGCAGCAGCTGACCTGGAAGATCAAAGGGCTAGAGAAAGAGGAGCTGATAGGGCAGGGAACTTGGGACAATGATTTAGGCAGGAAGGCTGTTACTTATAGTTGGAGGGAAATCAGCAAGAGGGAGAAGGTTAAAGGAAACCTGGATCAAAGAGAACTCGAATATGGGTGAAGAAACTGTAAAGCTGAGACACTGTTTCTTTCAATTCTGACTTTTCATGTATTTGAGTTTTCCCCTTTTCAAGTGTTTAAATGTTAGGTTTAGGGTTCCAGGAAACAGGTTTGAGGCAAGGACTAAAGAAGAGTTAATTGAACATATGTGTATAATTTATTATGGTTCATTCTATATGCAGAAATAGCAGATTCAGAAACCAAGATTTTAACTAACACCTGGCTACTGGAAAAGGCAAAATAAATACTGTCACATGATGTTGTTTCAGGCACAAAAGCTGTTCAGGGACACTCTGACACACACTACAGGTTTCTGTATTGAACTAAAACATATCCTTGTTTGCCTTATATTTCTTTTTTAAAAAATAATAGTATTATAGTATTTTTATATGAATCAGGCCTGCATTTGAAATATTCTATTTTTTTTAAAAAAGATGCAAACCTGAATGTGTGTGTACAAAAGTCAAACAATGTGTGCACTTCAAACAAAATGTTTTGACTTTTTTTCTAAAGCTACAATCTTTTTTCAGAAACAGAAAAATTATTATTGAAGTTTTCATAATATCCTAAAATTACAAAAAACCCACCCCAACATTTTTTATTTGGGTGTGCTCATGAGATAACTCAAAGAAACTAGACAACAGTTGAACACAAATATTCTGAAGTGATAAGGTTAAACTCAAAAAAGAAAAAAAAAAAGAATTGTGACTGACTGCAATACTAATTATCTGATAGGGTTCAAGTTCTTCAAAATATATTATGATGGATATTGTCTCGCATGTTTATCTTGGAACAAAGCTATGCTAAAAAACCCCAACATTTAAACATATTCTTATGATTAAAATGCAAATAATTTTTTTCCTGAGATGTCTTTATAGAAGATTTGTGTTTCAGAGGCTGAAGCTAAATTCAGAGCCTCTCAGGACTAAGAAAAACAAGTATGGGGGAAAAGAAATGAAAAGACTTAACAACGAGACTTAGAGATTTCTGAATGCATGAACGTGGACTGCAGGTAATGTTGTGTTACTTGATTCAAGCTCAATTATTTATTCAAATTTTAATATTGTTCTGTGAATTCCATGTAACATACATGGATTACTGTGATCTTACCTTTGGAGTTGGAGATAAGCTTATTTTAACATTGTTTCACTTCTGGAACATCACTCAATAACCCAGAGGCTTCCATCCACTCATCCCATGTAGCACTGGCAGGACAATTTCCTTTGAACTCCTCAAGCCTCATGTCTAGTGAATACTTTGACAGAGAAGACTCAAGGGCAAGTCAAATATGATACCAGTTACTTGGGGTTTTTTTTTGCCCATAAATCAATACTTTGTATACACATTGAACAAATAGCCAAACACATCAATGAAGGATTGTGATTTTTTTTTGTCTTGTCAGTCCCAGTGAACTGAAGCAGATTGTTGGCTTTTGTAGTAACTTTAGATTGCTGTTCTATTGTGGAAAAACAATATAGATAAAATCATGAGGGATTTCTTTTTAAATTTTATTATTACTTTGTCAGCTCAGTTCTTCTGCTATTTTCATGCTATCTTACTCAGGCAATAAATGCTAATGCTGTTTTAAGCCATGATAAGAAAAACAATTAATGAGTTGGTTTTTTTTTTTTTTTTCACATGTTGTCTCACAGTACCTATTCATGATGTTAAAAGCTTGTCCTAGGTCTTTACTTACTGGTGTGATTAACTAGAGATATTAACAATTAAACACACAGTTCAAGGCAAAACTCTACAAATGATACATTATTTATACATGTCTGGAAATACTTGATATACCATTTGACCACAAGCATGTTATATTAAAGACATCCTGAAAGATTTAGTTTCAAATTTGACTTATCTATAAAATTAAATCATGCCAGTAGTTACTTATAACTTTTTTCCATTCATGAAGAACTTACTAACATTACTCCTGAAAACAGATTTGATGAAGCTTTGAGCAACCTGACCTAGTGTGAGATGTCTCTGCCCACAGCAAGGGAGTTTCAACAAGATATCTTTAAGGTCCCTTTCAAACCATACCATTCTATGACCCTATATTTCTGTGCTACTAAGTATTCTTTATCATTAATTGAACTAGTTTTGAAAAGCAGTTACTCTGTGATATAAATATGTGAATTCTGACCCTTGAGAACTTACCAGTGTATGTTCTGCTCATGGTGCTGATGGTCATGCCATCCTAGCCTGAACAGTACTCTGGTGTTCTGACCTGCTGGTAATTCTTGTCACCTCTGAGCATTCCTCTAAAATGAGAAAGTTTGTGTGCCACCATGATAAAGCATTTGTGTGAATGCTTTTTTATCAAACAGTATGCTTTTTGAGAAGCCTTGGAGAACTTGTCTAGATTTGACGAGATTTACCCCACATTACATTGTAGAGGCAGAAAATACAGAGGCAAATACTATTTTTCTAAAAAAACCCAAAAACATTAAGAAGAACTTTACATGAATTTCCTCTGACATTTTTCTGTCCAGATTTGTACGTCTCGTAATTTTAAAAGGGCAGAATGATCCCTGAGAAGAAAGTAAAATAAATAATAATCTTAAAATCCATTAAATATTTAGTGGTGAGAATATTTTATTGTGACATTTAGATGCAGCATTGTAACAAAGAGAAAATAACAAGTAGGTGCTAGTTCCCATTTGTGGGGAACATATCTCCCTGTGGAAATATTGTTATTACCAGATGAGAAAACTATCTGTACTCTAAAATCTACACATCTCCTTTTTCTTCATGTAGAAGTGTACTTCATAATGCAGAATATAACAGAAAATTGAATTCCTTCTCAGTGTTGCCAGCATAAAAACCCCAATGTCTTTGGAGAACAAGAATTTATGTCCTTTCCCTGAGTATTGCAGTGCTGATGGCTTGGAACTGGTCTTGGTGGTATGACTTAATATTAATCAACCCTGTGATTCCTGTCTTGTTTAATCAAGAACTCCATGTACATTTTTTTGAGCTCTGCTAACTTTCCACATCTTGAATCAATCAAATGCTGACTGGTTCTTATGTTAAGCAAATTAAATTCCAGATTCACATGGCCTTTGTTAGCTTATTCTGCCATGGAAAAGATTTTATCATCCACTGAACTTGATAGAAAACATGTAGTCGTGTAGCTCTAATAGTTAAAACTTACATAGTGCCTATGATTAGTCCCTAGGTAATGCTTCTTGTATTAAAATGTTGCTTCCTTATATAGAATCATATGGAAGTTTTTCAACAATTCAGAGTAGTTTGTTCCTGTTTATTGAAAGGTGTGCTTTAAAATCTGCTCTGTACGTTTTAAATTACTGCTAAATGGCAGTTGATATGGACAAGTGAAGATTTTGCCCTTTCGTTTTTTCACTTAGTTTCACTGTAATTACTCTTTCTTCTTTTAGCTCTGTAGCCAAAAACCTGAATAGTCTGGGCAAAGAAATTATGGAAAGTATTATGATTTGAATTCATTCAGGCTGTTTATATACATCATGAAATCCTTTCAAATATGTTTTCACTGTATCTATAATTCAAACTACAGTTGTTTGAATGCAGATTCTTTTAAGCACCACTACTACTGTTATAATAACTAGAATAAAATCCCTGAGACAGTCCTTCTAGAAATAAAATGTATATTTTAATTAAATATTTTGGCAGTTTGGAAGTATTTTTCTGGGAAAAAAGTCTCAAAATGCAAACTTAGAAGCAGAAATAAAGGGAAAAATATGCAGTTATAGTATAACTTCATTCTATGCAAATTTCACAGAGGATAAGTAGAAAGGTGTTTTTAACTCAACTGTAGTTGTTCTATTCTATCAAAGGGTTCTCATATTCTAAGGATCTTCTGAAAAAACAATCCTTCAAGGTGACTTTGAGCCCAAAATAATGTGTCTTGGGCCTTCATGAAGGCAAAGGGCTTACTCTATGTGAAAGGACATTATCATCATGTTGGTTTAATTTAACTATATTATTTATGTAGCATGAGTTCAATTAATTAAGTCACTGTCTTTGAGTCAACATATGTTTAAACTGTCTGCTCACTCCCTAAAGATCTATGAGTTGTCTAAGAATTTAATCTTTCAGAGAGGTAAGCAGATAAACAAATTTTCCATCCTTTTGTTCCCTGTCTGGTCCTTCCCATCTGTCTAAAATGATTTAATCAGTATATAAATTTTGTTGGGGTTTAATTTTATTTTTTTCAGATGGAGTATAGTACATACTGAAAAATATCCATTAGAAGGCCAGCGCTGATTTAACAAGTTATTTATTTTTTTTCCATCACATTGTTTAATTTTATTAAAGGCATTTTAAAAATAGCTTTCCTGATCATTATTCACGTGGAAAATTTTCTGCTGCTTTTCTCAGTTTTGTTTTGTGGTGGTTTTTTTTTTGTTTGTTTGTTTTTTGTTTTTTTTTTTGTAGAAGGCTGTTAACAAAGGAGTTTGAAACAGAATTTTACTACTTGAAACAGACTGTGAACCAGTACCTAATCCTGGAGGGCATATGAGGGTTTCTCTTGGAATAGTCCTCCATCTGGATTTTATTAGCTTTTACTATAAACAATGCTCCACCTGTGGGTAGGATTAGTGAAATAAAGGCTACCAAAATATGTTGTTCACTTTCTTTTTCCCTTTTCATTCCACTGGATGGCCTGAAGAAATGTCAATGTGATTCCTTCTCTATCTTCATCATCTCCGTAAACATTCAACACTGTTAGAACTTGGCCTTGAATATTTTGCAACACTGTTGATATATCAGGACATGCTACATAGAGTAGTTCAGCATGATAAAGATGATTCTAGCCATGATGTTTTAACTCTGGAGTATAATTTGAATCTCAGTCATGAGAATTTATCCTGAATCTCTCCGTTTCTTCACCTTATTGGGCTCTCTCTTACAGCTTCTGAGCAGGAATGTCTTTACTGACTTTGGAAAAGTTTTTGAAAAAAAAAGTTTTACAAAAATGTTTGAAGACTTGATTATGCTTTAGCACTAAGATTCAAAGTGCTGCATTTAAAATAAAAATCCCAAATGTAACACAAAATAATCTGTAATGTATTTTGGGGGGAAAAAATCAAACAATAGCTTTTTTATTACATATAACTTTGATAACTCACCCACTGTCTCTTTTAGTGTTTCTCTCACTCACCCACTCCATTGGCTACATAGTGGCTCCCGCTGAAAGGATCCTGTGTTCCTACCAGACTAATAAGGAGAATGGGCCTGGTACGGTACATAGCAGAACTCTGGACCATCTCTGTGTAAAGATAACCACACCAGGGCAATTTTTTAGAACATAGAATACATTTCATTTTACCTAAAGCTCTTCTCCATCAGCTATATTGTATGTGACATTACACAAAGGGCTTTGTTCTGTTCAGATACAGCACACTGAAATAGGTAGAAGAGAGATAGAAAATGGCTAGATTCAAATTCACAACTGTTTGCCTAATATTTGCTACAGCAAAAGTGGTGTGCAACAGTGCCTACAATTGTATAAATTCACAGTTGCTCAAATTTCAGTATGAAATCACACTTTTGAGCACAGCAGTGGGTAGAACAGCAAATATAAATATGTGACTTATGAGTAGTGACTACAGTATTGAGTACAACCAATAAGAAACAAAGGACTGTAGCCTTGAAATAAACGTAGTTAATAAATAAATCAAAGTGGTTTTATTGCCTGGTCTTTCAGCTTTACTTTAATGGTGCTTGTATAATTTTTTTTTTTTTTCTCATCTGGTGTCCTAAAATATATTAGGCTGATCTGAGTTCAGCTCTGAAATCCTAAGGAAGTTATCACATTTTGATGAAAGCAAATAGGCACTTTTTCCATTCTCATTGAGTTAATTTCATTATTTATTTACTTACTTTCAATGATGCTATTGAATCTTTCAGTTTCCTTGACAGAAAAATAATGACAGGTCAATGGGATAGACACTAGGAGTTCAGAAGACCAACCTTTCATTTGAATACTTTGAACTGTACAGAAATTACATGATATATCTGTTTGATTTGACCTTTTAGATTTTGGTGATTGAGACCACAATTGAGTGATTTAGCATCATTAGACTGATGCTAAAATATTCACTTTATTTTTATACTCATCTTGCCAGCCAAAACTCAGGAAAGTAGTTAAACCTTACCTTGATTTTAAGTACTAGTTTAATTACCTTACTGTACCAGAGATAAAATGTATTTGATTATGGACCAGCCATGAAATTTTAGAAAAGGTTATTTGCAAGCTCATATTTTGCATTGTTTAAATGTTCTTATTTTATTCAAGCATCTTAAATGTGTCTTTCAATCTCAATAGGATGGATGCTTTTATTTAGAGTTGTGGACACCCTTTGCCATTTGTATTTACTCAAATACCAGAAACAGCATTCAAACCCTTTCTAGTGATACTATCTCTTCTTTAGTGTTTCTCTCTTGTTTGAACCAACTGAACAAAGTTTTTATCTGATGTCTAAGGTAACACCTTATAAAATGTGCCAAAATACCCTACCTGGTACTGTGCATTTGGTTAAGCATTCCCCAGTGCCCTTTGTACTAGCAGCATGGTTTGAATGACAGCTCATTTATGTGACTTCCATATTAACAGTACCATTAAGGCTCCAATTATCCAACATGCACACTCTTAAAATTGTCAATAATTAAGCTACTCAGCTTTGTAAGTATCACCCTATTCTTACCCCAACTGGAGAATGTTTCACTGCAATAAATTATGTGATCCAGGACCTCATTGTTTTATAACTTAATTAATAAAAAATGTCAAATTATTGGTCATAGTCTCTCCTTGTTTCCCTGATGTTATCTGGAAACATTGTGAGCCAGCTTTGCTGTTTTGGAAGCTAAATTCCTTTAAATTTGTGGTGTGGCCCTTTCCAGAAATTATGAAGTGGTCAGAGGTCCCCCAGCGCTGTCCTGATATGAATATGAAACATTCCAAGGACATAGTTATACTGCCTTAAACATTGTGCAGTCACTGACATTTGTGTAAATGAGCACAAAGTATTTGCAAATTGGAAAGACAATTTCATATAAATTTTTAATAGATGTAGAAAGCTTTCCAGTAGGCAAGACATGCTGCTGAAAGCCATCTTATGTTTACTTTCAAGACTGTGTTTTACTCCACTGTTTACTGTAAAATATGTTTTGCATGGTCTTTAATGCTGATGTGGAAGTGCTTGCATTGTTAATGATCTGATGCTTTGGAGATTCAAATAATTAGTGAGGGCAGACTGCTCATCCATTGCAGCAAAAACTCACCTTGACAAGAACAGAGGGATTCTTTCTGTCTGTTCTGACGATTTGATGCCAAAGATCTGGCTGACCCCTATTATCACATCTCTGTCTGCTGATGTTTAGCTACTAAGTCAGTGCAAAGCCTATTGACCCATCCCAGCTTGGAGAAAGACATTATGGACAGCTGGAATTTGCAGCACAGTGAACATGTCTGTTGGTGTTTAGCTCTCAGCTCTGAGTTAGACCCAAGTATGATATATATCCTCTGTAGGACTGTTGCTGTGCCTACCAGACAACTTGTTCTCCAGAGTGGTTCTGATACCTTTCCTGTGGTTGGCTCCTCTCTGGGAGCCATTACTGGGATTCTCCTTCTTTGAGAAGTGCTAACCACTTTGTCAGTGTGAGCAGTCACTGCCCTCTATCAATATATGTAGCTAAGTGTCTTATTTTGCTATGATCAGTTTTTCAGTCTGGCCCAACTGTGTTACATCACACTGAATTTAAAACACCACAGAAAGCTTATCTGAGTGGCAGAAACAAGGATTTCTCAAGCAGTTTGCTCCACAGTTGCCAGAAATAACTTCTTTAAATACGCACAGCTGAAATTGAAGAAGAAGGTATATCTGTAGTTCACAAAAATGCAACTTTGGACAAGCATAACTTTTTCCAGGGTAAATGTAGCTGAAGATACTTGAACCTGTCTGAGTGAGAGTAAGAGAATCATTGCTTTAAGAGAATAGCCATCTACAACTTGTGCTTGGTTTTCACAAAACACCCAGTGACATGCTCAATCTGAAATATTTGAGTAATCCTGCTGAAAACAGTAGAGCTATTCACATTTTAAGAAATTTGTTAAAGTTACATTTAGTGTAACTTTTCAAAGAATAGCATAAGAATAATAGCATAAACTTGGGTGTAAGACATGCTTCACTTTGTATAATCTTAAATCTTATAATGCCATGACCAAGAAATTTAACGAAGTTCTACAACAAGACCATTATTTAGAGATAAAATCAGCAACCAATAATACACAATTGCTAATACACTACAGAGATTTATTTCTATAACTGCAAGTGTCTGAATTATGTAAAGAAGGAAAAATAAAGTAACCCACTTTCATAAACTTTAACTATGAGGACTGAAATTGCATTATTATTAATTGATTTTAGTTGCAACATATCTCTAGTACTTTACTTTCTCAAAGCTTCTATGTGGAGTGTTGTGCCTCTTCCTGTCACTGTGTACTTCTGAGGGAAGAGGGACATTAAAATAAAGCTTTAGGAAACTAAATCCATAACATCATCGTGTTTTTAAACTGTCTTTTTCAAAAGGCACCTGTGGAATGACTATTCAGAGTGAGGTTGAAGACTGAAGGTTGGGTTTTTATAGCTGTTGTTGGTTTAGGTTTTTTAATTGTTTTATTTATTTTGTTTTTCCAATGCCATTGGAAGTTGGTGAGGTCCTTTCCTCAATGTAAGCAAATGAATATAACAACTGCTGTACATTCTAGAATAATTCCTGGAGAATAAGTCAGTGTTCATCATATTGTGATATTCCCATGAATAAAATCTCTACAATGTGCTGAGACCTGTGTGCAGTGGAAGGATTGCATGGGTATATAAGTCCTTAGGTTCCAACAGGTGTTTTATGTGACTCTCTTTGCAAGAAAAAGTCAAAATTTTATAGATAGTGTTTGACTGCTCTGTCATAGAATCACAGAATAGTATGGGTGGGAAGGGATTTAAAAGATCATCTAAATTCAAGCCACTATCACTTTTTTGAATTTCTGTGTCTGCATCTGGATCTGTGTTAAGCAGAAATGCCAAACAAACTTCACATGTTGTTTATGAGGTAACTATGTCCTGTTTTTGCTTCAGTAGATCACCTGCTCCAAAGGTGGATAGATAATGCCTGAACATGCTAACCAAATGTTAAAAAAAAAAAAAGTGACCTTACCTTCGTTCTGTAGTTTACCACTATTAAAGAAGAACTCAGAATCCAAGGCTTCATTAATGATTTTGACACTACAAAGCTAATTAGTTAAATACAGATTTGTAAAATCAAGCATATAACTAGACACTCTGTGAACTGCGGCATGAGTTATGAGATGAAAAGGTTCTGGATTTAAATGAAGACTGAGAGTTACACCTTAAGCTGGCTGTGACAGGAATAAAGGAAACACAAAAAACAAAAATCAAACTGTTGTTAGTGAAAGTAACTGTAAAAGTTTGATAATGTATCTGCAATGTCCATGGGTCTCTATCTCTGTAGTATTCATATGAATTCCTTTTTTGGAAAATGCTGATATTTGCCAGAATAATTAATTCCAGGTCTCTACTTGAATAAAGAGCTGATATCCTTCTCTACTGTGGTATATATTTAAAATGAATTTTATGAGTCCTGAGACGGAACTCATTGAAGATGAAAGGTGACAGGTGTAACCATGGCAAACAGTTTTCTTTGTTAAATATGTCTTTCTTGAGAAAGGCAGGCTTTACCTGAAGTCTGAAAATGTCATCTTTGCCATTAAGCAACATAAAGGCTCACATTTCACTCCTTTGAGTCTCCTGTGATGTATTTCAAAAGAATAAATGACCATATGCCAGTTTTGAGAGCAGTGTTTTTAAAATACCGCTTCTGGTGTTTTTTGTTTTTTGGTGTATTTTTTTGCTTTTTTTTTTTTTTTTTTTAATAAACTCAGAGAAAGTTGCAGAAATCTCTCCAAAGCAACTCCAACCAGCATAATTTCTTTCAAGGGGCTAAGTTTTTGCTACCAGATTCAAAGGAAAGAGACAGCATAGTCTAGCTGTAATTTAAAATATGTAGAATATAAAACACCTGTTTTTTCTAGAAGTATTACTACTTTCCATGGAAAAACACATGTTGGTGTGTGCAAATTGGTTTTTTATTTTTTAGATTTTACTTTCGTGTGCTGTGACTGACATTGACTATTCATTTTCCAGTTATCAGGAAAGGCATGCAGTGCTGCTGTCTTGCTGGTACATATACATGCTGTACTGTGTATTGAAAATAGGCAAGACATGACTGGCAAATCTTCTCCCTTAACTTTTTTAAGATTCTATAGTCTACTAGCAAGAATTTTTTCAGCTGAAGTACCATATGTGATTAGTCAAGAAAACATCCTTCAGTTTTTGTGACAGAGATTACATCCACTTCTTTTTTGTGCTGAGATGCTAATTATGAAACATTTAAGATATAAGGAAAAAAATATATTGAAGAAAGACAAGGAAGGCAAATTTAAATAACTGCATTTTCAGTTGTCTACAGAAAAAAATTGAAGTAATTACTAGAAATTTGAAAGAGGATTTGGAAGATTTGAAAAATTTGATAAAGGGAAATAGAGAGAAAAAAAAAGTTTTGGTCTAGCTGTCTGTTCACATTTATGTAAGGAGCATAAGCTCTTTCAAAAAACCCTCATAGCTCACCAACAACAAGCTCACATGTACCTATTTTCATATGTGTTAGAGTCTTGAGAAAGAGTTTTTAGCAATAACTCAGTCGTTGCTTATGACTTACATTCTGGAAAGATGACTGTATCTGTAAATATTGCAAGATTGTTGGGATAGGAGTTAGAAAGAATGAACTATGAAGATCAAGGTTAAAATAGACATTGCCTAGGTATTGATTTCACCTGCATTAGAAATTTTTTTTCCACTTTTCACTGTTCCTGGGCATTAATAAGTAACACTTTTACAGTCCTAGACAGATGAGAAAAACATGTTCAGAGTATTTTTTCTCCAAAAAATGGTGACTTAGACTAAAAAAAAGTGAAAGCATTTTAGAAACTTGTTTTCACAAAAGTAACTCCCCCTGACAGAAAGAAAAAGAAAAAAACACAAAAACCTCAAACAAGCAATATGAGCCACATGTACTAATTTTACACTTTTTTTCAAACTGTCAAGAAAATTCAATCAAGGAATTATATAAAACTGTATCTTATGTTGATATAAAAACATGAAAACTTCATCTAACTTTGGCTGTAGTGCTTTACTTATGCTTTTTGCTACTAGGAAACTAGGATTTTCCAGTGTAATTCAGGACAAGCCAGGAAGGTGCTGCTGCCCATAGCTAGTTCCATAAAACAACAGGATAAGATCCAGCCTACCTGACAATAAATTTGCCCCCCGACCTAATTTCCATGTTTTCCTTTCAATTGTTATGACATCTCTAATTTCTAAATTCCTAAGTAACCAAGACACACATGTGTCATGGTTTAACCCCAGCCAGTTTAAGTCCCACAGAGCCATTCAGTCACTTCTGAAACAGCAGTACTGAGGAGAAAATCAGAATGGTAAAGGCTAGAAAACTTGTGAGTTGAAATAGACACAGCTGAATAGGGAAAGCAAATGTTGCATATGCAAGCAAAGCAAAACAAGGAATTAATTCAGTGCTTTCCATGGGCAGGCATGTGTTCAGCCATCTCCAGGAGTGCAGGGTCCCATTATACATAAGAGTTACTTGGGAAGACAAATACCATCGCTCTGAACATCTTCCCCTTCCTCCCTCTCCCCCCCCCACCTCCCAATCACCATACAGTATGGAATATCCCCTTGGTTGGTTTGGGTCACCTGCCCCAGCTATGTCTCCTCCCAGCTTCTTATGCACCACTCACCTCTTCACCAGTGTGACAGCATGGAAAGCAGGACCCTGTGCAAGTGTTGGTCAGCAATAACAAAACCATATATTATCACTACTGTGTTCAGCACAAATCCAAAACACAGCCCCATACCAGCCACTGTGAGAAAATAACTCTATCCTGGCCTAAAGTAGCACAGCATGAAATGAGGCAGAAGTACTACTATAGTTCTGACTGTAAATAAGCAGACAGGCTAGGAGGTGAGGATAGTAAAGAAGCTTTATGGGTAGAAATGGAACAGACAGTAACAAAAATCATGAACCCTTTTGGTACAGAGATCATAAGGGTCAGTCTTCATCTGGATCAGTTCTGTGGATTTACATTATTATTTGAGTTCAAGTGTACCTTGCTCCTGTTTAATTTAAGAGATTTAGTTAAATGGATACAAAATGTGATATTACTATTCTTCTCTAACAGAAGTCACCAAACATGTTGAGCATCCTAAATTAAATAACTATACTTATTTTACATTTTCAAATCCACTCCAGTGTATTACCAGAATTAACCCATGGGATGCAGCCTGATACCCAAAAACTTCCTTCCCAAATATCTGACAGGTCCCATTCGGCCAACTCAAAATCCGTGCAGCCTTTTTCTCCTAGTTTAAACAGGGAATGTGCATATCTGTATTCTCAGTGAATGTCCTTGTGATTATTGTTACTGATACTCATTTAACAGCTATAAAAGAGAAATTTGTAGAAGGATGAATTACAATGGATTTGGAAACTGAACCAAAAAGCCAGCAGCTCTAACTTTCCAACCATGGACTCGCAGAGGCTGCGCATCTCTTCCTTGGCAGCAGCTTGTTGCAGGTACAAGGATATCAATCACAAATCTGCTGTGCAACTATTCTTGAGAAGTGGTTAAGCACCATAGCTATGTCTAAAATAAGCCCATCTGCAACCTACATTGCAAGTTGATACTGGGCTCTTTTTGCTGGGTCTTGGATGTTGCTGTTTAATTGGAGTAAGACTACATTACTGCTAATTGCTACATTAGAAGACTGAAAAATTACTGGTTGTTTCAAACAGAAAGTGTTGGAGCTTGGAGAATAAATATTTAATTTCATCTCAAGTATGCAAACCACCTACTTGGGTCAGGATGGGGAGAAAATTAATGAACGACATATTAAATACGGAAAAGTGTTTCAAATTCTGTGAGAATGTATACTGAATATATAATAAAATCATGGAATCATCAAGACTGAAAGAGACCTTCATCCAGTCCAACCATCCACCCCATACTACCACTGTAACTCCTAAATCCTCCAGTGCTAGATTCTAACACGTCTTGAACACCTCCAGGGATAGTAACTCCATTTTTTTTCATAATACCTGAAAGCCAATCCAGACTCTTGGAGGAAGGTGATGGGTACAATTTTCTATATGGAAAGATTTTCTATGTTGTCAGCTCTATCTAACCTCTTAAGAAGGGATATTTGCCTTGTTTAGCACCCACCACTTCTTATGGAATTTCTGAAATCTGTAAGAGAAATGTCTATGATCTGTACCAGACTTCTTTCCTTCTTTTCCTTTATAGAGGGTGAAATATTTTTAGAAAGTGTATAAAGAATAATATGAAAAGGTAATAAGAGCAGAAATTCATAGTAGAATAAGATAAATAAATGATGACTTTGCCATCTAGACACAACTGACACAACTAATTAATCTACTAGTAAACCACAATGTTTTCAGTTAAATGTTCCCTTTGGTTTTGGATTGATTTTTCTTGGGGTACTTTTTGAACTGGCTCAGGCATTTCTCAGCCTATATGTTCCCATGAAATTGGCATTCTATTTAAAACAGAAAAGAAATTATGAATTAAAAAAAAATTGAGAAAAGTGATTTTTTTGATTCCTAATGGCATTAAATGTGGTTAAATAAATTTTCTAAGAAAGTCCATTCATCATGGATTTTTACTTTCTTTCTTGTTGCTTGAATGTTTTAAACAGTTCATTAAGTGATAAAACTCAAAATTTCACCAGAATGAGTTTAATTAAGGTATTGTTTGGGTTTGTAGATACAAGCATTTGTGGATGTAAAACTACATCATCAAATGAGAGAGACTTTAGGTCTCCATCCATGTTATTTATGAGTTAGTGTACATTAAGGGAATTACATAGAGCAGAATTGCAGTTTGACATATTATTGCTGAGGTGAACTATTTTCTAAACCTTGTTATAAAAATGATAAATCAATAAACAAAATGATGCTATTTTTGCTGACTCTGTTTAATTATTTACTCTTTCCCACAGAGAGACACTTCTTAAACTATGAGCCTGCCCCCAGGGTAGTTTAAATTGTTGCAGTTTATTTGAATGCGACACAGTGTCTGAATAGACCTGTGGATGTTCCTGTCAGCCAAGGCTCTTCTGCTATAGAAGAAGCAAAAGAATAAAAGATTCGTTCAAAGTTTTTCTGATCTCAGTAAAAAATCGTCTTTCCTTGCAGATATAAAAAGCATGAGCAGTGTATCAATAATCTCATCTTATTGGTCTTGACAGCCCTTAGCAAAAGATCTTTTACAAGTGCTAACAAAAAGGAATGCCTTATCGGGTAGGAAGAGACATGTAAATGTAGCTCCTGAGTTTTAAGGTGTCATAACCAAATTTTCATGATAATATGCAGTGAGAGAGAGGTCATGAGCCTCATTTGTCATGGCAGCAGTTTTTATTGTAAGCCTCCATGAACAGTATTATAAATGTATTCCCACAGCATGCTCTGTGATAAGAAAGGGTGTCTTTCTCTTGTATTCAGCAGAAAAGCTATCTCAGGGAGAGTTACATCTCTGCAGGTTCAGCAGTCCCAGCCAAAGGCTTTGGTTGGATTATAAAGGGTTCATCTTTCCCTAACAAATGATATCTTACATCTCTTCAGAGAAGTGGTCCCTGGGTCAGCTCACTTTGGGTCATGGTGAAAACCTGCATGGGAGCTGGAGGTTCGGAGGTTGTGCTTTGGGGTTGTCTCCCAAGCCTTTCCTTACTGCTACACTAAATTCCGACCTGCACCTTTCCTTGTTTTTAAATGCAATGAGAAAGCTGCTGAGGTGTTTCATCCCTCAGCAGAGTTCTGTCCTTTCCATCCCTGAGCCTGGGAGTCTGGGTGCATTACATACCTCCCAGGCTTCTACTGGGCAGTTTACAAACCCAGCTATCCAATTTCTTCCCAAAGCCTACCAGTTTTTTATTTGACCTCTTTAGGAATTTGCATTAGGCTGACTTCCAGTTTCAGCAGAAATCTCTGCAATATCTCTGTCACACTGCAGATATTAAGTTAGCACCTTGGAAGTGCAATAACACTAATGCTTACCAAAGCTGATAGAGTGATCTTTGAATAGTCCATGAAGCCTCTATCCTGTTATGACTCAGGATAACCATTTTGCCAAAGTTTAAATTGCTCCTGGAAAAGGTCCTAGCAGAGTGATGAAGCACAGACCATTTCAATGTTATGAGCCCCTTTCTGAATCCTCACTACACTACACAAATTGCCTGATATCTAAAATTCTTTGGCAATGGGTAGCTCTATTCATCTACTACACCTATGTTGAATGAGGATGAGGTGACTTTTGTTCACCTTCTGTTTACCAGAAAGCACAATAAATACACTATAAATCCCACCATTATGAGTGCCCACCCCATAGATGCTATGATTTCACTGCTCTGAAGTCAGAACAGTTTGTATGCTGAAAACAAATCCAGTCACAGCAGCATATTAAAACAGTCAGACTCCTCTATGGTTCCTAAAAATGCTTATATAAAAGTAGGCAGGATTAACATTAAAAATCAGAGGAGTTAACACCCAAATGTTCACATATTCCCAGAAATTAATTTTTAAGAGCTCTTCTGTTTTTTATCAAGCCTATCAAGTTATCTGATGGGTTGGGTTTTTTTGTTTTGTTTTTGTTCCCCCTTGCCCCCTAAATTCTGGACTTCCCTGAGTCATTTTTTAAAGAAAAACGTTAGTGAAATGCTAGAAGATTTAACACTGTGTGCTTTAAAAGGTAGTGTGATGTGAAGAATCATCCTTGAAATCTCTTATTTTTGAAGTCCATTTAAAAAATTTCAAATTCAGTTGCAATTAATGCTTCATAGGAATACTGTTTTAGGAGACTGATTTTTTGTCTCAGTCCTTAAAATGGAGAAAAAACCTATGTCAATATTAAACTTAATATATATATAAATATATAAAATTGGAATGCTGATACCTACTGCAGTTAAACCTATCTTCTTCTTACAGTCACTCAGCACTCAAGAAAAGATTGGGATGAGTTTGGAGATAGTTAACTGAATTTGCTAGTTGACTGGTTGATTGAGTTCTTGATGTTTTTTACCTGGGACTTTTCATTTCTGACTTATAGTTTCCTTTTGGTGCAGCAGAATCCCACAATGTTTTAAGTGTTAATCCATTTACATGTCTCTTTGCAGAATTTCCAAGAGCATCAGGAGAACACACAAAGGCAGGCATGTTAAATGTAAGGGAAAAACTCTTTTGTTTTCTTGTTTAAGTACAGAGAAAGGAAAAAAAAAAAAGCGAAAAAATTAGATTCTTACCACATGCACCTTCAAACATTTTAGGCTGTTACTAGGGGCTGTCATCAGTCATCAGAAGGTGAACAAGACCTAGAATGGCATAACAAAGTTAAAAAACTGACAACAATAAATGTGGCATTTATTAGAATGAATTTCAAGTCCAGATAACTGTAGGTTTGAGTCATATTGCTGAACATTTTTATCCTCAATGACCTGTGAACAGTGATGTCTCTGCACAACCTTTCACAGAAATGACTGGAAAGAGTGTGATCACTTGCATTTATGCAAATTTTAAAAAAAATATTTAACAAATGCACAACCTGTCATTTAAAAAAAAAAGGCAGGATGATAATTGTCTTTCTTCTTAATTTCTGATTTAATAAAGAGATTTTTGTCAGATTTATAGTAAAGGTGGACAAAACAATGCTGAACTATTGCAGTGACAAAGCACACAATTTTACATAATAAACAGTCTAAGAAAACTGTCTGCAATCTTTGCCCTGAAGATCATTTTTCTAAGATCACAGTTGATCCAAAAAGAGACATCTATTTTTGTTGTTTGTCACAGAAATAGTAGAATTAGCTATGCATACCTCAGGTAATCCTGAAAGGAAAGAGATAATTCTTAAGGGAAAGAAAAAACTTTGTGCCTCATTCAGGAATCAGTGCCACATTCAAAGAATGTTATAATATGGAGACATAAAGCATTGTATATAGATTTCATAAGCAGAACTCTGAGTTGTGCTGGGAGAAAGGGAAGCAAATGCTGATTAAACTTACACCATTTAGCAAAGATCCACAAGAATTTTGTTGAAGAGGATCTAGTTGAGATAGGGGATGCTCTTAGAATAATGATTTCTAACAAAAGCTGACAGCAGATGTAGAAGTTTGTTCATACGAAAAGGAGCCAGAAGGTCTGGCAGTGTGTGTATGCTCAGTGACTGTGAAGCACTACCAATCACAGTTCCCAGCACCCCCTGGAAAAACTACCTTGACACATCAGAGACATCAAACTGGATGGTGTTCCCAAGGGAGGATGCAAATCTCCAGGCATGGGTCTGTAGGCCTTTAGAGTGTTTAAGGCCTCTTTGTGGCCAGGATGGGAGTGATGGTGCCATTGTTCACAGGGCATAAGTACTGGCGGAAGACCTCTTCTACCAAGTAAAACAGCTGCAGTGCTTCAGGAGAAGGTTAACAGACTGCGTATTGTCAGATCCTAAAAGGAGTTGAGCTGGGTCATCTCAAAACAAAAGCTGAACCATTCAGCTGTCTGCAAGGAGAGGCAGGGAAATAAAGAGTCTTTCAATGATGAAGGCTGGGGTGTCTCAACTTCTTGTACCAGGAGGATCACTCTTGCCCTTCCTATAAGTCTGAAGCAACAGACCAGGTAGAGTGTTCTGACAACAGTGGAAGTGCTAGAAGCTGTGACCAACACGGCAAAAATACTAGCAGAGTCTAAGCTAAGCAGCAGCACCAGAAGAAAGGGTTGAATATTTGTAGATAGACTAAAATTAGGGCTAGGTAACAGGAAACCAAAAGAAATTAGTTTAGGATCACAAAGGGCACTAGACTAAATCAGTCATACCTTAATGTTTTTGGGTCTTTTTGAAATTGAGTCAGTTCAGAAATGGCTCCACAAACTTGAAGCTGTAGGCACTAGATTTTATTTTCCACCGCAAAAATCATTATAATCACATTTAATTTTACATTTATTTACAAAGTTCCATTTTCAGGTAACATTTATACATCAAATTTCAATCAGCAGAAGTTCAGGATGCTTAGAAATGATGTACTGTGTTTTTGGGTCGTTTCCACCCCTGAAAATGTTGCGAGTGGCTTCCTTAGAAGAATGATAGTCATACACAACCAAAAAAAATTTTGGGATATATAGCAGTATCTTGCAACATTCTTCTTAATCTTGTAAAACAAGGAAAGCTTATGTAGCTCTGCAAGGAAAAACACTGGGGGATTAAACAGAAGCTCTACTTTTTCACAGATTATTTCCATTTCCTATCTCCTAGATCCTTGCATACCTACCAGCTCTCCAGACACACTCTTGAAAGGTTTTCCGTCAGCAGAAAATCTGACTTTTACAGAAAAAGAAATAGTTTTGAGAGTTTAGAATGTGTTTTTTTGTTTGTTTTTTTTTTTTTCCTTTTTCTTCTGAACAAACAGGCATTTGGAACAGAGCTTACATTTTAGAAGTTTGTTCTGCATTTTGAAAGTGATCAGGCTTTGTGATTTAGAAGAATTTGTGTGGGTATGTATATTTATAAGTGTATACATGTGTGTGTATATGTGAGAGCCTACATCTTGCTCTTTTCAATCAATTTTGTGAACCAAGAAGAAAGAAAAAGAAGATAAACTTAGAAAGTTAAAAATTCTGTAGTAACTGACATATAAATATTAATCAGAAATAATTATGTTCAAACAGTAAGTCACTCACTATTTCTAAAACAGTATAATCAGTGCAACTAGTCATGCATAGCAAAGACCCTGACACCTTACAGAGCAAAGAACATAACTAAGATGGAGTTAATGAGTATCAGAGATGGGAACTAATGTAAGATGGTTGTCCCTAAACCTACCAGCACCTGAAAAAATGGCATAAAAATTTTACTAGATGCAGGCAGCCTTTACTGGATTCTGATGATATGTGACTGCAACAGGAAAAGGGCTCAGTTAAGAAGCATCTATCATGTTTTGCATAATGCCAGACAATAACTGTGACAAAGAAAGTGCAATAAAGGAGTGAAGAATAAAGGAATAAAGGAATAAAGGAATGAATAAAACTAGAAATCATCTCATATCTATCTCTCATTGTTTCAAATACTTATTTGCCTTCTAGAGACTGCATGGTGGGATAGTAAACCCTATGTATACCTGTGCTGACCTGTGCTGCAAGAATAAAAACAGCAGTGAATTACAGAATTCCTTTGGCACAGACAGCTACAAGTTTAGAGGTATTCTGCAAGCTGGCTTGTGAAAGGTTACCCAGGCAGGACAAAATGAGAACAAATTGATTCCTTCCTTCCTAAATAGTAAGGCAGCTTTTTCATGGTGGCTGGTTTTGGGCTTCCTGAGATGAGCTTGCCATTTGGACACTACCAGTAGCTCTCTTCATGCTTAGAGAAAATGGTAGAAAAAACCATGTAGGTGGAAGTAGGTTCGGGGGGACCTTATCACTCTCTACAACTATGTGAGAGAATGCAGCAACAAGGTATAGATTGGTCTGTTCTTGCAAGTAACAAGTGATAGCACAAGAGAAAATGGACTCAAGCTGCACCAGGGGAGGTTTAGGTTGAACATTAGAACAGATTTCTTCACTGAAAGGGTGATCAGGCACTGGAACAGGCTGCCAAAGGAAGTGATGGATTCACCATCAATGAAAGTGTTCAAAAGGCACGTGGATGTGGCACTTGGGAACATGGTTTAGTGGTGAACATGTGGTGCTAAGATAGCATTTGGATTTGATGATTTTAGAGGTCTTTTCCAATGATAATGATTCTATGATTTTAAGTAACCAATCTATCCAACAAACAGGATCTGTTAGAGATGCTCAGCATGTAATGCTGTGATTTGTTTTTTACATTGCCACCTGGTGATCAGACAGTAGGAAACAACAGTAGTGTTATGTACAAAATAATTCATGTTTGTCTCCACTATCTGAATATAGACGGTTCCAGAGGAAATACACAATGCTGATATTAAACATTTTAATGTTCACATTCAATGACAGTGTTATTACTGAATTCTAGTACAGGGGTAATGTTAAACCTTAGTTTAATTAACTCCTGAAAATCATCAGAGTAGGAGAGGAAAATATGAGTAATAGAGTTACTGGAGGCTCATCTCAATGGGATATCAAAAGTACTAGACATAGGAAGCTGTGTGAGAAGACAGCACAAATTCTCAATCCACTCATTTCTCAGAAAGTTCACCTAGAGGAGGAACATGATGGTAATGGAACTGAAGGACCTCTTGTATTTAAACAGTCTCATGTTGAGCTGATCTTAAGATCTCTACACAGTACTGTGTCATGCTGTGCATACCTTTCCATTGGCAGTCTGCGGCCATGATAGAGATGAAATAAAATACCTTCAGCCAGAGAATTTAAAGAAAGAAATATTCTAATCAACTAAACCTACTTATCTCTGTAATTTGCTGAAAGAGACTTTAATCTACTGTTTTCCTTCCTATTGGACAAGGATTTTAGTTATGTATACACAGAAGTAATCCTAAAATTAAGTATAATATTTAAGGATAAGTCCTTTTAAGTTAAAAGTTTTGTTCGTTTATATTCAGATGCCAAGAAATATGTTTTAAAGTCCTGTAGTACAGAGGAATTTTTTGGAACAAATTTGGAAAGCTCCTGATTGAATAATTCAAAGCACAAAGCAAAGGAAAAAATGTTCTGCTTTTCTTCGCAATCCTTTTGTGTGCTTACTGTTCCCTATGGAAGAGAAGCAACTATTACATTGAAAACAGAGCAGAATATATGTATGCTGTGTATGCTTTGTATACACTTACATTGACAGCATGTTGTTGGTACAGCAGTATTAGTCATTTTAGAAACACTGTATGTAAAGTGGGAAATCACGAGAGCTCCTGCCAAAAGAATATTGGCAGATTGGTTGTACTTCAGATTGCCAGAAAATTCTGGCAATTTTCAAAGTTTTGTGAGATAACCATTTGAACTACTGTGGTGATTTGAACTCCAGCTAAATTCCAGGAAATTGCTGAGGTGTTCTCTCCAACAGCATAGGCAAAAGAAAATATAATACAAAGATCATGGACCAAGATATGGGCAAGGAGATCACTCAGCAATTACTATCATGGGTAAAATAGGCTTGGCTTTGGGAAGCTATTTTAATTTCTTGCCATTCAAAGACAGAGTGAAAAAATGAGAAGTATATGAACAAATCCAAAAACACTTGTTCCTATATGATCTTCTTTTCATGTACTGCAGCTTCTTTCAGGGCACATCCATTTGCTCTGGGGGGCACATCCATTTGCTCTGGGATACCTGCTCAACACTGGGCCTTTGTGGGCTATAAGGGGACAACTTACATCACTGTGATCTTCACCATGTACTGTAGGGGAATCTCTGCTCCACCACCCAAAGCACCTCCCCATCCTTATTCTCTGACCTTGGTGTCTGCAGGNTAAAATAGGCTTGGCTTTGGGAAGCTATTTTAATTTCTTGCCATTCAAAGACAGAGTGAAAAAATGAGAAGTATATGAACAAATCCAAAAACACTTGTTCCTATATGATCTTCTTTTCATGTACTGCAGCTTCTTTCAGGGCACATCCATTTGCTCTGGGGGGCACATCCATTTGCTCTGGGATACCTGCTCAACACTGGGCCTTTGTGGGCTATAAGGGGACAACTTACATCACTGTGATCTTCACCATGTACTGTAGGGGAATCTCTGCTCCACCACCCAAAGCACCTCCCCATCCTTATTCTCTGACCTTGGTGTCTGCAGGGCTGTTTCAGTTTCCAGAGTCTTCTCTTACAGATGCTGTGTAGTAGTTTTTTTACCCTGTCTCAAATATGTTATCACAGAAGCACTACAGATGTCACTGACTGGCTCAGTTTTGGCCAGCTTCAGGTCTATCTTGGAGCTGGTTGGAAAAGTCTCTATTGGACAGGGGACAGCTTCTGGTATCTTCTTAGAGAAATCACTCCTGCATTCCCCTCACTACCTAAACCTTGCCATGGAAACCCAATACGACTTGAGAAGAAAATAATGGGGAAACTAGGGAAAGATACCCTCTTCATCATGACAATATGATGTATAAAGCTAATAGTGAAATTGTAGAATGGGTTATAATGGAAGGGATCCTAATGGTTATCTAGTTCTAACTTCTCTGCCAGGGCCAGGGGCATGGTCTACCTTCCCCTAGACCATGTTGCTCAGAGCTCTATCCAACCCAGTCTTGAATACTTCTGGGACTAGGGAACCCACAACTTCTCTTGACACCCAGTTTTAGCAGTAGGTTTGATTTAGAGCCATGCCTAGCACAACTTTCAGAAGCTTACAACAATCTATTTTAGTGAGGAAGGTAACATTATAGTAAATACCATCAAAATCTGAATTTAGGACTTTGAAAACTTACGGTTTTCAAAGGATAGCTTTGTTAGTAAAGGATGATTTTTACCAAAGAAAAGCAGAAGACTGTGGTAATGTCAATCAGGACTAGAGCCAGTGTTAATTTATAAAGTGAGTGGGTTGAAAAGTCAGAAGAAAGAGAAGAGAAAAAGAAATGCAATCCCTTAAGCATGTGCCGACATAATATTTTTATGATACAAAAATTTTTTTTGTAATAATATTAAATTCTACTTCTATCTGTATATGATAAGTTAACCTGGTATTTTTTTTTTTCTATCAGAATAAAGGCTTTTTAATTAATTGTTATTTTAATAAAGATTGAAAAATGGAAGAATTAGATGAATACTGAAAAAATAAAACCAAAAAGTGCTCTGTTCCTGGATTTCAGGCTTTCAACAAAATTGGAAAATTGTCATGTGGAAACAGTAATCATAATAAATATAGCACGATATTTCAACACCTGTGTTTCATGCTTTTTACTGACAATCCTGAAGAAGTCAAGTAGAATCCCCTTTTGGGTACTTTATTGCTTTTTCTTCTCCCTCTGCAAAGTGCAACTGTCTTTACTTTATGTATTTACTTTATTCTGAACTCCCTTATTTTTTCAGTGAATCACCAAAGTAGTTTCTCATCATCAGAAAAATACGCTTGACATCCCATGAGTGAAACTTCTCCAAACAGAAAAGACCACTCTCATAGAGGAATAACATGGAACAAGTCATCCTGGGTCAGTATTTCCAGATGATAGCTCAAGTAATGGGAAAAAGTACAAATTCAAGCACTGCCGTTGCCTCTTTAATTGGTCTCTTTGCAACTGGAAGATGCCGTTGTTATAGGAGTGTTACATAATGAAAAAGCTGTCATTTTCCATCTAAACTACTTCAGATTTGTGGAGGGGAAAAAAAAAGTTTTGATGAAGAAGGTTTGATGGTTGGTTTTTTTTTTTTCAATTATCATTATTTTGTTCAGAAAATTCTGCAGACTGTCTCATGCTCTTCATGTGAACTAGGTCTATCACAACAACGTAGTTGCAAGCAGTGTTGTAAAGCAGTAGATAGGGTGCAATTGTATATTGTCTTATGAAATAATTCTCTCATTCAGAGTACATTTGGACTAGTGTATGTGAGAGTTGTTAATTGATATACTCCAAGAAAATATTACATTTCTTTTGTGAGAGTGATTCTTTCTGTGAATGAAGTTTGCAGTACACCAGAGGAGTCTCAGAATTTATGACTTCTCACAAGTTGTCATCTCAATTTCCAGTAGCCTCTGAGACACAGTATAGTCAAGAAACAATTCTCCTTGTGTTTCCAGACTAAGTAGATTTGTGCCTACTAGTTCACTAGATCACTTTCTAGTTTCTTCATTCTTCACATCTCTTGCACATGAAGGATGGAGAGCAAACAGGACAAATTATGGGTCTACCTCTAGCTGCAGAGCCACAATCTCATTGGGATCAAGGACACGTGGTGGGACAGCTCATGTTACTGAAGTGCTGCAGGAGGTGGATACAGTCTCTTCAGTATGGGCAGGAGAGCAATAAGAGGAGTAAGAGCAGAAATTCCAAATGTGAAACAAACCAATATACATGAAGGTCTACTTAGGGATGGATAAGGAGACAACTGAGGACTTATGCATCAGGATTAGTAGGCAGACAAACATGGATGACTTTGTAGTGGGAGTCTGTAATGGATGGCTTCAATACGCGTTAAAAGAAATTGCTGCCTTTTTTAGACAACAGGTAGAATTGTCACATTCATAGTCACAGAGAATTTGACCTATGCTGATAACTGCTGGATGGACAAAATACACAACACAAGCAAACTAGGAGATTTCTGAGATGAATAAACGGAAAGTTGCTAACCTGCTGCTGAAGATGCCCATGCTGACTGCAGGAGTCCCCTCTGAGGAGACAGAGGGTCTGGGCATATCCGTGGGATTGCCCTAGTGCACTCTGGCTGTGCAGATGTCCTGTTGGCCAAAATGCCTGTGGTCCTCTTCACTGTCCTGGGGCAGAATTACATTTATGGAGCCGTGCAGGAATGTTGCTATTTGGTCTTGTAGGCTGGACTGCAGCTCCTGGACCACAGTCTCCTTGTTAAGTTCCATAAAACACTGGACTGGTCATGATAAGAGTATTTGGTGCAACTGCTAGCCACCACCAGACCCTATAGACCTTCTGCAGTAATTATTGCAGCCAGGGCATCATGGGCTACAGGGTTTGTGGATAGCCTTGGAAAGTGCTTGCCCAGATGTCAGGTAAGAGGTCACACACAACATCCTTGGGTACCAATCCTGCAGACTTGAAGAACAGCATTAAGTGGGAAAAAGATGGTGGGAATGCCATGGAGTGATGGGGCCTGTAGGTGTCTGGTGTCCAGAGCTCTTCCTATTTATCTGCCAGTATCTGATGGCTCTGAGACAGGCTTGTTGTTTTAGTCTAAAGAGTCATCTCCCACTCACACCAAGAACTTGATGGACTGGACAGGGCACACACAAGGCCTCTTTTTCTACTGGTCCACGGTATCATATAGCCAAAGCAGATCTGGTGTAGACACAGGATCATATAAGCCACATCAGACTGAGCTTTGCCAGAGATGGAACATGTCCAGCCTGATGCCATGGCCATGGTCTCAATGCATTGAAGCAGGATGGTGAGAGCTTAGGGTGGCAGTTGTTTTCTCATGACAACCAGAGCAGCACAGTCAACACCTGCAGTGACAGGCATCAAGAACTGCTGTCAAGAGCCGCCTGTACACCACCCAGCCTCTCTTGACCCTCCAGGTATTGGAGGCACACTCAGCAGGAGTCCAGGCACTATCCAGGCTTGGCCAGACTCTGTCAGCTCTTGGGCAAAAGTAGTAAAAGGCTGTGCCTGCCAAGAGTGATGCAAGTGGGATTTGGGAAGAGGGTTAAGGCCAGATGCTTTGCTGTCCTGGCAGTTCATGGGCAGCAGCTAGCTGTCAGTGCCTTCCTGAGACAGAAGAAAAAATGTGCCTCGCTGCCTAGTTCCTCCACTGTCTGCTACTTGGCAGACAGACAGAAGAAGTGAGAACTGAGACTCTAGTGCTTATAAAAAGTTGGGGAAGAGAGTTCATCCTTTTTTAACTGCTATAGTCCATTTAACCTGAGTGAACATCTGTCCCCATTTCCTACCCACCTAGTGGATCAAGATGTTTGGACCAGAACCAAAGTCAATTTAGTTTGTTTGTTTGGTTGGTTTTGTTCTATTTGAAATAATTTTTCTGAAGGAGACAAGGAGTAATCATATCACGAGCCTGACTTAGATGGTGACTACCCAGGCAGGTGAAGTGTTTTGGAGAACTGTGGAGGAAGAAGAATGAGCTAGGCATGGGAACAGCATAAGCAAATCTACTCTTCAAAGGATAATAAATTAGGCAAGGGCTTGGGAGACTCTGAGGTAACTGTTGTTTCTCTGCGTGGGTTCAGAAAAGTAAGCTATAGTTTCCTCAACATAATTTTCACTATAGCTAGTTACACTCTTTGTAGAAGTATTTTATATACATAAGTAAATTATGGGCAGTGAAAGTTTTTTGGAAGACCTTACTACTGATATTTGAATAGGCGAATTTGTATAAGGTGATACTATGCTTAGTTTCGTAAAACTTCTGACATTTTTCCATAAGTTTATTTCTGTGTGGCTGCTTTTTTTTTCAGTCAACAGAAAAAATTGCTACCCCTCCTTCTGCTTCTCTAAAAAAGAACTTTTGCCAAATCCTCAGGTACAGTACGTACTTGCCTGTACAGCTGTTATTCCCCATGTTCTTATTGGTCCCACTAGTCATAAAACCATATATCTGAACTGACATGGTACTTTACAAGAGTTAATTTTTCTGGTTTTAAATTTTTAGACCTATATTGCTTCCAGACCAGAAATTGACTGCTTTAGATTTAGACACCCAAATTCATGTACCTGGTGTTGAAGACTCAGACTGACCAAGACTACCTAAAAAGCCCAACAGTGGCTTAATTCTGTTGTTTTGCAGATTCAAATGTTATATTATAGTAGGAATGAAGAAATTCACCCAAATACCAGCAGAGCTGAAAATTAAACCCAGAATTCTTGCCTCTCAAAACATGACAAAAACCACAAGCCAGTGATTTTTCATATTTCTAATTACAAGCTTTGTGACTGCTCCAATGTTCATGATTTGAAGCTACAAATTTTCACACCATTATTGAAATGCAACTGATTGGAACAGTGATGACTAACCTTTTTTTTCTTTTCTTTCTCTTCCACAGTTTTAAGAGTCTTATCCATATGGGTTTTGACATGCAGACAGATCCAGCTATCCATTTGAGCACTGTGAAAGTAAGGCACCATGGAAGCATGGTCCTAATTCCTCATCGACATAAACCACTGAAGTGATTCTGAAGCAAGCTCCTGATTTCTGTGCTAGACATGACCAAGGATAAATGATGTGGAGGTGCAGTGCTTTCACATCTCAATTGTCCAGCATTGCTGGCATATGTGGACAACAGTGACAAAGATGTGTAGGCTGCTGCAGCAGTGCAAAAGTTATATGGAAATTGTAGCTTGGTGATTTTTATCAATGACCTTGTTTTTTACTCTCAGATTTTTTGTCTAAGTGGACATTCTTATCCTTAAGTCTTCTTGCTGCTATCTTATATCTGTATCTTTCCATTCTCTGTCTTGTGAGGGTCTATTCTGTGCATGTTCTCATTGGTCCTGCTCACAATGCAGACATTTCCTCAGAAGTCTGAGCTTGTCTCTGCACCATAACAAACCTAGGCTTCAGGCGTCTACTAGGTGTACTCCAAGGAAGACTGGGTGAGAAAGTAAGAAAACAGATCATAAAAAAAGACAGAGAACAGGACATTTCTGTCTGGCTTAGAAAAGTGGAAGCTGCTGATTATGATCTACTTTTTTGATACGTTCTTCATATCTGGAAAACAAAATGAGAGCAGAACAAGATGAAAAATTGCAATTGGAACTTGTAGGAAGATAGCTGACCCCTGATAGCATTGTCTATATTGAAAATTCACTCTACTTATTGAGATAGTCACCAAATTTCCCAGAGCGCTCTGGTAAAATCACTGTTAAACATCAGTGAAATCTGATAAGTGAAATCCTACTTCACAAAAAAGAATGACTAAATCAGAGAGTCTATTAAAAGTAAACCTTTATCTTAAAAGAGACTTTCACAATTATTTTAATCTTATTTAGAATAAATAGGTGTCATATCCCATTGTCAAATATGACTTTTGGTTATTTCTAATACTGGTGGTGTTAAAATGAATATTCTTAAAATTATCAAGGACTCCTAGTGTAGCCATTCTGTGTTCTATCAAAAAAAGCTACAAGCATGGAGGAATATATTAGAAACTAATACTGTGTTTCTTAAGCAACAACTATAACCTAGAAAACTGTAATTTGCCTGCTCTTCTGAAAGAATGCAAGACCATTACAGGAAAGTATAGGGAAAAAAACCACCCAAAACAACAGTTTTGCAATAGCATGCCTGAATGATTCCTTCCTGTTTCAGGATTACTGCTGGTATAAGTTTGCAGTGTCAGCTGGCTTGCAGATAATAGAAAAGGGAAGAAATTGGACTTCTACACTGCTGCCCACTCCACTTTGCCTGTTGCTCGGATAAAAAGAAGAGATAAACCCTTCAACTGTTACAGAACTTTTCTGCTATGCAGCAGCACCCAGTAAGAGCTGTAAGCTCAAAGAGTTTAGAGCTTCGAGAGTAGTTTTAAGCTTTGGAAAAATGAGAGCAAAAGAGAAGCCAAAAATGGTCAGGTAAGTCCTAGAGATGAGCTGTTACACATGAGAGCATCTGCTCCAGGCACTTAGGGGCTTCACTTCTGGATCTGTATCTATCATTATATGAACTGTAACTTTTGCTTAGCCTTGTTAGTGANCTTTTCCTATAAAAATTCATAATCCTTTCAAGATGTCATTTTACTGTAATAAAGAATTAAAGTTCAAAATCCTGGTAATTCACCCTTTTTGCTGAAGTATTTTTGACTGATGTGAAACAGAGCTCACTTATGGTTAAAACCTCATTTTCAATTGCAATAATTTTTTTTGTCCTATGTGCCTGAATTTATCAAAAATAATGAAAAATGTGTCCATTTCTAAACTTAACATGAATTTAAAAAAAACCAACAAAACAATTTATTCTCTCATGATCTCAATTTGCCTACAAATATAAGATTTAGTTGTTTCTTCTCCCACTTTTTCCACAGCACAAACTCTTTTCGGTGGAAAAAGCAACAATGAAACCACACTCAAGCTGTGTCATGGATTAGCAAGAAGGTGCTGTGCATTTTTCAAAATGCTACATCAGATGTTCGTGAATCTAGTTGGTAGATGAGTTGATGGTAGATATATGTTTGTGAAGCTTTAATGTTTTTCCTTTTCATTGATTTCCCTCATGACATTGAGCAGACATTCTTTGTTCTACTGGTACTTTATTTTTGACATGAACACTGAGAATGACACCTGTAATAATGTCACTGACCTGAAATGAAAATGTGAAACTGGGAAGAAAGGTTATGAAAAGGGAAAAAAAAAAAAAAAAAGGCAGGCATTATATTTGTTCAAGTGTCCTTGATCTCAATGTAATTCCTGAGAACTGAAATTCAAATGCAAGAAATTAGGTATGCATTAAGTATGTATTTGCATTGATCTTTCCAACCACTGTAACTTTGTCAAGTAGAGATGAAAAAATCTTTTTAAGCTCATCTGTAGCTGTCTCCAAAGAATT
>VWZF01002354.1:81154-92089 GCA_013396755.1 Sclerurus mexicanus
TTTTTTTTTTTTTTTGTGACTAAGCAAAGCAGTAAATCGCTTCTCCTCAGGGATGAAGAAAGAATATATTATCTGCCAGTCAAGAAAAGACCATGGAAAGTGGACAAAGAAGATCAATAAAACAGAGAATGTGTCATGCCTCTCAGCAAAATGTGCAAATCTCAGAAAGAGGTAATTTGTCTTTTCCTTTCACTTGCAGATCTGTGACTGGGATGCTTCCATTCACTTCTTCCTTTTCTACTAGGGTAACAACTCTGGCTACCACTTTAAAAATTCTTCAGGAAAACTGACAGCCTTTCATTTAAGCAACTGTTTTCTTATTTTAAATCAATCAGTTTTCTAGGTGACAGTAACTGATCTTCTTTCCTATTAGTTACAGAAAGCAGGAAAGACAAAGGCTGAATGATGATTTCCCTTTAGACAAAGGTAAAGTCAAGCTTCTTTAAAGGCACTGGCATGACCCAGGACTCTTCAGATAATTTAGAAAATAGCACTGGAAAATTCAAATATTCAAAAATAAATTATCTGAGCTTCTTAGTGATTTGTCAGATTTGAGTCAAAAGCACTTATCTTACATCTCACAGCATTTAAGATCCCACAAGTTGCCATATACAATGATCTATTAAGTGCAGATTGGAACACAAAACTATCTCTAAGCATTAAGCATGTAAATATGGATTGAAGTTTGAAGATAGAGGACAAAGTATAACTCAAATTTTTGTTGCAAAGGAACAATAGGTTCTTTTCCACTCATGACAAGAATACTTTTGTTTCTAAGGTTTTAGACTTCTGATTCCAAATTCTTGACTCACTTTAGTGGTTTTCAGAATTTTACTGAAGACTGATTCTATCTCAGAAATATATGGCGGAGAGAAAACTAGCCCAACATTTGAAAAAGTAGAATCAGAATAAACAAATCATCACAGTTGCTCCAATTTTATTTTTTTCCTGAAGACCAGGCAAGCAATATTTTTAGTTTTGATGATTAATAATTATTAGATATGTATTTATCTGGTTCATGCTTTTGCAAATATATGTTCCTCCAAATTACTGCTAGTTAGGGACAAATGTGCCCAGGACTGCACATGCAAAATTGAACATGGCTTAATTAACATGAGTAGATAATTGTGCCTTTCACAGTATCACAGAATGAGTAAGGTTGGAAGGAATCACAGTGACTCAGTCATCTGCTCCAACCTCTCTCCTTAAGTAGGGTCATCCTAGAGCACATTGCACGGGATTACATCTAGACTGTTCTTGAATATCTCCAGGGGGGGAGACTCTACAATCTCTCTGGGCAGCCTGTTCCAGTGTGTGGTGCTGAGCAGAAAGTTCTTCCTAATATTTGGTTGGAACTAGGCTTTACAGATGTGCAGGCTGGAGTCCACACAGGCATCCGTCCTCATGTCTGCAGGCACAGACACTCCTGTTACTCACTCTTGCATCTGCTACCAGGCTGCTGCCTCTGGAAGGACCATGTAGACAAGCCAAGTTAGTAATAGTTTTTACTCACCTTGACATTTGTGGAATGGTGACCCATTAGTGAAAGAATTTTTCCTGTTAGGAGTTTTCTTAGTTAGCTGCTTCTCTTCTGGTACCAATTTAAAATATTCAGCTGCTTTATTTCTCTTTTCTATTTGATTGAGGATTTTTTATTTTGTAGAACAGAAATAGAAAAAAAGGTCATATTCTCAGACACAGAATTATGTTTTGTAGTCAAACTTGAGAAAACTTTTGCTTGTTTGCTGCATTCAGAAAAATGTCATGCTAATATCTCTATTCTGATTATTCTTCATAAGCTGAGGGAGAGTGTGCTGTGTGGTGCATTAAAAGGGGTGTGTGCGTGTGTGTGTGTGTGTGTGTGTGTGTGTGTGTGTGTGTAGGGAGAGAATTCAGTATTAAAAGGTATTCAGTATTAAAGATGAATCAGCTACACGTAAAATATGTGATATAGAAAGAGAAGGCATCTGTATTTTAACTGTTATATCTAAGAGGTGGCTTTACTTTTTAAGCAACAATGATAATTCTAATCAATGTGTAGGTTATGCTATGAATGATGGTGTACTTTATTCTTGGTAAAAAGAAATCCTTATGTTTGCTCCTTTTCATTGGCATTTGCAGAGCAGTGCCGATAGGTAGGTGGAGCTGAATATGAAATGCATAGAGGTTGGCAGTCCCAAGGAATAAAAACGACTTGAGGTTTTGCTGAAAACCCCATATATATGCTCTATAAAATATTAATTTTTTATTGAAAAAAATTATTTTTGATATTATAGGACCTGGGTAGAAAACTATTATCTAAGTCAATCCTAGAAACAGAACTAAGTACTTCTGGTGCCTTAAGGATACATTTTAGTTATTGCCTGATACTTTAAAGTAAGCAGTGTTTTATATACAACAAAGCTCACAATCTGATGAGCTCAGTAATAAATAGAAAAAAAAGTGATTAAAACCTACAAACATTTCTCAGGACCATAGTCTTTTGAAAACTGGTATTTTATACAGCTTGAGATTGCTGATCAAGCAGGTCCCAAGTCTTTATTGCAGTGTGCTTTGTCAAGTTTTTTTTATACTTATGGAAAGCAAGGACCACCTATGGTCATGTAGTACTGGTATGCGTAACTTCCCAAGGGATTGCCTCAGACTATGCTGGCTGAAACCACTAGTCACTGACATCATGGGACTATCTGCTATATTTAAACTCTGTTGCATGACATACTCCCTGTCCTAGTCCCTGGGATGTGAGCGATAGAAAAAGTCACATGCAGAAATTAAATATATGGACCCTGAGACTTTGAGTGGCAGAAATGTCAAAACAAAATAACTGGAATATCCAGCTGTTTCGTGAGGATAACATGCTAATATTTTGTACAGTTTTAGAGCTATTAGGTTTTCTTAGCATATTTTACTGGATCTTTTTTAAGTACTCCAGGATGTAAAGCTCACAGGTGCATGAACTGCTTGGCTATACACAGGTTATCATGTGCAGTTTGGAAACTTCCTGTACTGTGCGATAAACGCTACATGGAGGGGAAAAGCAGTACAACCCTCTGTGACTTGTACAGTTGCTCTAGAGAAGAAAAATAACTTAATATGAGTCACCTTTAATCTGGAGTTACAAATCTCAGATGTTCCTGAGCTTTGATCCTAACTCAGATGCCAGGTGTTCTAGTACCTTTTTATTAAATTCTGTCCACTTCCATCTCTCCAATTGTATAAAAAAAAAAGTCAAAAACCTTTAATGGATTCAAGCAGTAGGAAGACAAATTAGCTAGTACTTTCTGAAATATTTTCCAAAACATTATGTTTTCAGAAGAGGTATCTTTTGTGATTGCTAAATATTCATCATATGTCCACAGTGCCACAACAACAATTATAGGTATTTGCTCAAAGGAAGCTTGGGATAGAAATAGTTTAACAAGTTTACCTAGAAAGAAAATAGTGAAGTCCCAGTAAATTGTACAACAGCAGAAGTATTAGTAGCCATCAATTTTATGGTGGATTTTTGGCCTGTAAAACACATCATGATGGTTACTGAAAGTAAATAGACTTGCATATCTCCATTAAGCATTGAGGTATCTCTCACTAGCAGATGATATACAGGTATACTAAGTACTCCCTGAAGAAACAGGAGATTATTTTAGTATAGTTCTTCTTTTTCAATAAACACAATAACTAATAAAGTACCTAATATCTCTCAAGATGTCTTCTCTAACCTCTACAGACGAGTAAAACATGCATTACACTGAAGTTAGGTATTATCATCAAACCTGCCATTCCTTACTCTTTTAATATAAAAAGACTTTAACCAGAAAGTAATTAGTAATGTAAATAGAAAAATGAGAGTGTTACTCTCTTGGTAGATGAGCAATACAGGATAAGTCATCAATGAGACTATGTTTAGGACAAATTTAGGACTAGTGATGGGAGGCAGAGAGAAAAGAGAAAGTGGAGAAAGAGAACTAAAGAAAAAAGTTGAAGTATTTTTTTTTCCCTTTTTTAACAGAGTCCAATGTTTGTTTTAAATTACTCAATGGCTTGCCTCCAAATTTCAAAAATTAATTTCCTTCTTTATAGTCAGGCAAAACACTTTTTTCTTAAAAATACTATTTCTTAAATTTCTACTTAAATTGGAATCTGAAAAACAGTGAAAAATCTGGGAAAAATTAGAATAGATGTACTTTTTTTTTTTTTTCCTTTGGAAAAAAGCTGAGTTCTTAGACTAGAAATTAATTAAATTCTGAAATTCCAGAAATTCATTAATTGTGACTGTAATAAATGTCATTAGAAATTATTAAATACATATGTATACATACACAAAATACACTAAATGTATAGGCTTCTAAGTGCACAAATCTTCTTTGGTCAAAGCATACAATTGAAATCATAGTAGCTATATTAAATGAGAGACAAAAGCATTGTTTGGACTTTGAACTTGTCTGACGGCATCAGTGTACTTAACTGGGTCTTATATTACCTGGGTTGTTGAGTATTACATCAAAGTCATGACCAGAGTCAGCAGGACATTTTTGGGTTGTTAGGGATTTTGTTTTCTTTATTTGCTCTTCTATTTGCCTTTTGAATTTTTCTGTGGTATACAAATTTCTTCTGCAACAACTCATCACTGTAGCTTCTGTACATATGTTGTATATTAGAAACCTATCAAGTATTACTGACACTTTAGCTGTAGAGAAAACACAAAAACCCTGAAAATAAGGGTTTAGAATTATTTCTTTAATCTGATCTATATTTGGAGGCAGATAGGGATAATATGCTCACAAAGTACTTTTTGATTGGGAAGTTAATAAGTATACCCATGTACAACTGGAATTTCAGGTTCCTCAGTGGTGACATGTGGAGGGAGACCTGGAGAAAGGATACCTCGGCTGGAAGATTAATAACTTGGAACTACAAAAGGACGGTGCTTCACCTGGCTTCGCGAGACCAAGACTGTGGAAGTGATTCAACAAAGAGAAGAGTTGTTTGTGTTAATAGTTATAGCCGGCTAAATGTTATGTTAAAGAATATATATATATATATATATATGTTTCTTGTAATAGTAATAATTACAACTGTCCCCATTGGTCAATTCCATGAGGGGATTGTCATGTAATTGGTTAAATGTTCATTGATACCTGATTGGTTAATTGTTGGTGCATTGCACCTATTCCTTATAAGGGAGAGTTCTCCAATGTTCTATCCTTAGTTGTACGTTGTTCCTCCCCTTTTCCTTATATGTCGGGTGTACCTCCCCTTTCTCCTCCCCTGTTTTCCTTGTTTGTCATGTCCCTGCCCCTTTGCCAGAACCTTCCCCCCCTGAGCTTATTTAAGTCCCGTGCTTCCCTTAATAAATGCCATTCCTTGTTCACCCCATGAGGAGTGTGCCTCTTCCTTCCCTCAAGGGACGTGGCAGTGACATGTTTGATCAAAGCTCTATTCTTTGCTGATAGACAGAAACTTTTTTTTCTAGAATTTGTATCTGATTTTCTTAGATTAATTTCCTGAATAGATAAGTATACTTTAAAAGTACTGATCTTGCCTTTGAAGAAAATATATCAAAATGTTTAGTTAAAATGTGCAGAAATAATGGGATTGTAATGGCAATAAAACCAGAAGTATCATAAGTATCATAGCACACTCTGTGGTGCTGTCGTTTGTATTTGTGACTGAAACAGTGGTCATAACACAACAAAGTACTGGTCCTTGCTGCACCATGTATGTATATGGTTGAGATTTTCTTTTTTGATATTCTGCACCCACAGTGAGCAGGCTGGAAGAACACTGGAGGCTGGGAGGGGACACAACTGGAGCAACTGACTCCAACTCACCAAAGGGATACTCCCTATCCTATAATATCATTAAATGTATGTTAAACTAGTAGGTAAGAGAGAGAATGTTTTATTCAATAGGGCTTTTTAATTTTTTTTTTTGTACAATGTGTTTTTGATTGACTATTGTGTTTTCTTTAAGCCTATAAAATTTCACAGTATTAGCATTTATTCTGCCCCAGAAAAATCTTTTCGCCATCATGTAAGATCAGGTAGAGGAATTAATATCTTAATGTTTAATTATAACTTGGCCAACATAGAATTCATTTTCTTCATAACAGAATTTTCTTTATAACATTGAGTTAATTTCCTTCATAACATAATTGTTTGTTTGTTTGTTTTATACTGACTTGTTCTTGTTCTTCCTTTCCTCTTGCCCAGCCTACTGGTTATTGAACTAGACATGACTGAGCAGTTTTGAAATGCTTAGCATCCACAACAGTGATTCTTAAAATTTGAAATACTATACGGGAGAGCCTTAACTTACACACAAAACTAAAAGTTATGAAAAGGAGTGACTGAGTGTGCATACAGAATTTTGGGGAAAGAAAACCCATTACAAACAATCAAAGAGCAATATGAAAAGGTAAATAATTTCTTTAATTCTATATCTGATTAGAGTCACACCCATTTTTACAGGATAGTAAAAAGCAGTTTAAAATGCAGAAAGAAACAGACAGTCCAGATGAAATATTTCATCTGTTCCCACTGAGAAAGGATGATTAATAAGTGTTCTTTTCAAATTCTGAAAACTGGTCAGTAAGTTGCAAGTTTACAAAGTTTACATAATTTTTCCCCCCTTCCTGCTTTCAGTTTGAAAATTCTAGATTCATAAATGTCTTGAAACCTTCCAAAAATGTAGAGTTGGTGCTTGATGTCATACTGTTGTGCATTACTCATCTGTGTTACCCAGCTTTCTTCCTGTGGAATCATCATTATTGGTGTATATATTAGAAATGCATGGAAGGAACTAAAGCACCCTCAGATTTACAGGATAACTGACTGGTACAAGGAAATGCTCTACTAGGTGGCAGTTTTGGGTTTTTTACTAAATGTCTTTTAGGAAATGCCATTTAGGTTAATGGTTTTTAGAAAACTTTTATATATTCCTGATATTTTTATAAGTGAGTGTTACATATGAAGGTAACTCTCTCTTCATACATTTTACACTGTCTACATTTGGAGTCCATTCTGCTATCACATATCAGGAACTATTTAAAAATGTCTGTAGCACAGAAATTGTCACTGTAAAGATACCAGCAGGTGGAGGATGAATGCTGTTAATGCTTCAAAAAACAATCAGTCATTAGATTTAATATTAAAGTGTACACATATAATACTAGAGTATGTGTGGGGAGGGAAAGATGGCAAATGTGGACTTTTTGCTGAATTTCTGCCTGACTTGAGCTTAAATAATGTCAAGTTGTCCCTGCTGATAATGTGGATGGTAAGAATAACTTGTGTGAATGTGAGGTTCAACTGGACATTAAAAGCACTTCATTATAGGCTGATAGAGCTGATTTTCAGGCTCACAGTAATCAAAGATGTTTGTTTATAGACACAGATTACAAATGTTAAATGAATTTTATAATTCAGTTGTCCTTGTTATAGCGTCTGGGACCAGTTTACCACTGTGTGGGTGTAACCAAAACTATGTATTCTACACCCTTTATGTCATTTTTAATGAACTGTTAATGGATCATTTGCAGCAGCTGCCTAGGGCACACCTGACTCATCAGGCTACAAGCTGGATGTTAAAGAACTCTGTGAGAGACGAAAGTTTTCCTGTCTTCAGACCGATAACTCCCCTTCAAGGAGGCATTAGCACCCTCACACCCAGCCTGGGGGATCATGTCTGTTAATGGGCCATTGAGGATTATCCCATGACTCATAGAGTAAATCACCCATTGTGAAACTCCTTGCCCTGGGGGTGGTATTGGGCATTCCCATCTGAGCCTGAACTACATAATCTTCAGGTCTGGGGAGCTCTGGTACCACTTGTAGGATCCAGAGGAGAAGAACCAGAACTTCAACGGGACTGCAACTGCCACTCTTGACCAGAACTTGATCATCAGCTTCACCAACAGGTTTCTTTTTTTCTTTCCTTTTACTTTGTACTCAGGAGCCCCATGTGGTGCTCAGCACAGGGGCTAATAAACACCATTCAGTTTGTGCCCCAGGGTGTTTTGTTATATATCTGTTTTTGTGGGTCAAACCCATTTTTTCCTACAATTTATTGTAATCTTTTATTAAATTGTAATTCTGACTCAAAATCTCCTTTTGAGTTGAGTTCATCTCTCTTGCCGGTTTACCTTTAAATCAGCACATCAGTATGTCAGATATATTCAGGTCAGACAGTTACTTTTTGCTTGCACATTTTGAGAGGTAAACACTTGGGCTACAGATTCAAGATTGTTAAAGAGCTGCTGTTTCAAATCCTTCTTAACTAAGACAGCATGTTGATTGCAAAAGTAATGGAGCTTTAGGAATGAAAGGATCTAGATCAAAGTCCCTCAAAGACCTGAAGAAACACAGAAATGACTAGAAATATTGGTATAGTTTTTCAGTGTAGCTTTGTCAGGACATTCCTGCCCTATTGTCACCTAGAATTAGGAGTTTCTTCATGGAGAAGAACAGCAGTGTAAGGTTCAGAGACTCACCAGAAATGGGATCCATTCTGTGACCAAATGAAAAGCTAGATTCTTCCTGTATGCAGAGCACTTTCACACCTGAGTTTGCCAGTACTTTTCCACATCATTATTACTTTTTCCTTTTAGTAAGTTTTTGTTGTATTTTCTACTCCATATTCCTACAGGCTGTGGCCTAACTTTGATTACAAGGTTTAGTTCTTGCTTAGTAAGCTGTTTCTTGGTTCCGTAGACACAAAATACCTTTTGTGACTTTTTGGTTCTTTTTTTTTTCCTTTCTTCTTGCTATATTGAGTGCAATTCTAATTCCAGCTGTTGCATTTTATGTGTTTAGGCATACTAGTTATGTGGGGAGTTTAAGTTTGCTATTATTCTCTTCTTTTGCCTCTGAGATATGTTTGGCTTTTCTGCTTTGAAGGAATAGTTTCCACTGGTTACCTCTCAAACCACTTTCATACCTGAATCTGTTTGGTAACAGACAGAATTGAAACGGTATACATAATTCATTACAATGCCAGACTATTTCCTTTCTAAGCTAGGATGATAAAAGAAACAAGCATTTTTGAAAAAAAAAAAAATTAAAATCCACCCAAACCCCACAACAAAAACCTCTGTTCTTTCCCTCTGCCCCCCCTCTGCCCCCCCCCCTTTCTAATGGATTAATAATTTGTATTAAATCTAATGTTCTCTATACTTACATTTAATTGTGAAAGTTATGCTCTTGGGATTTTGCATTTATTGCCCAGCCTTGTATGTGAAGAAAAGGACAAAGCGGGTGAATTTTTTTACTTCAAATTTTGTTGATTATGTTAAGTGTTTTACCAGATTTTCCACTGCTTGATCTCCTGGCATGTATTTAGACTTCCTTTTGTGACAAAACTATAATTCAAATATTCAGATATGTGTACCTTTTACATGCCAAAACACAACATTCTTGTCCTAGAAGTTGGAATAAACAGCAGAAGCTCTTTTGCTGACTCATTTACACCCTTAAATCTCAAAAAGCAGTTTGCTTTGAACTGGGAATACGCGTTATATATATTCTCAAAACTGTGTCTCAGATAATCTTATTGATGAATAACTGTTACCAAGAAAGAAAACAAAGGTGAGGTTATTTCAATAATTTTGAGAAAAAAGATCCATATAAGAATGCAAACAAAAGCACAAAAGTTGAAAATTGCTACAAGATATCAGACTGGATTTGATAAAATGTTGCTTTCTCCCTGGGACACAGACACAATGACTTTGGATTCAAATCTTTATTATTCAACAAAAAACAATACATAAAATATTTATCTTGCCTTAGAGTTTGAGGCCATTGAACAGAAAGGGAACACATACAATGATTTTCTTTTAATAAATGACTACTTGATCTTTGGAACGTCTATTTATATCTTCCCTCTTCCTTACTCTCTCTGTTCAACCAGAGTTGTAGTTGATGTCCTTCTAATTGTGTTGCTGTGGTTTTCTATAACCTACTGACTCACACACATGCATTATTTTGAAACAAAGCTGCTAATATTGCATATTTGCATATGTGAGAACCAAGGGCTTTACTTGCAAACTGAAGCATATTAAACAAATATTAGTTGCCAAGAGAAAGTTAGAGAAACATGCAAAGAGCAGACATTTTAGCTGTTCTGTAAAAAAAAAAAAAAAGATATTTCTCAATTTCTCATTCTGTAAGTGGTAAGAAATTGGATTTCTTATATCTTGTATAGTCTTATTGGCAAAAATCAGATGGACAAATGATAAAACAAAGATGTGAAACATGAAAGAATATTAGGAAAAAAAGGCAGCTTACAGTACTTACATGCTTCCAAAGCCTACAATATTAACATCTATGGCAGTGTGCTAATGGGGCATTTCAGCTCCGCAGTGATACCAGTGATAACTACAAATATGAGAGATTATATCCTTTGGGCATACTTATTAGTAAATACTATATATTAGGAAAAATTCTTCACTGGCCAGACATTGGAACAGGCCTCCCAGGGAAGTAGTAGAATCTTGAAACTCAAATCACGGATTACAACAATTTAAAAGTATATCCATTACAATCTCCATCCCTGGTCCCTTAGCATCAGCCTATCGGGTTTAACATGACAATGAACTCCCTGCCTTGCTCCTAGCCTGGTTACTAACAAGAGATTCCTGTTATAGCAATCCCCCTAACATGCAACACTAATCCTGAGTTACAACAATTTAAAGGGATTTCCACTAAATCATCCCTGATCCCTTTGGACCAGATGTCATAGATCAAGGGAAAACCAAGGGAAATCAAGGGAAAACTATCTATGGTGGAAGAGAGAGAGAGAAGGAAAGGTCGTCCCCCAAGAAAATCAGTCAAAAAAAGAAATAACCCCTCTCATTTAAATTTAGAAACAGAACTTTAATTAGAAAAAAAAATATATAGGAAAAAGATTATTAATCTTAATGTGTTCTTAATCACAATATAT
>VWZF01002354.1:101881-120153 GCA_013396755.1 Sclerurus mexicanus
ATAAGGATGTTAGGTGCGATGCTTATTATATTTATGTTAATCACTGTGAGAGAAATAAACCCTAAGACAATGGTAATACAGTGCAAATATATATGAAAGGTGCAAAAGTCTTGCTTAAGGCAGGCAACATGCAATGGATATGTCAAATTGTTTATACGCAATGTTTTTTAATGTATTAAAGTTCTGTGACAGAAATGTTAAGATTGCTGAGAATGCCAGATACTCTGGTGGTGAGTGCAAGTGAAATAGGGGAAATATTTGGGCTACAATTGAAAAAAAAAAAATTAAGTCTATATGACAATAATGCCTTCCCCATACTTCAGCTGATGATGTCAGTAGTTATGAAGAGCTTTCTATTTGTTCTCCAAAATATTTTCTTCTCAATCAAAACTCGTTTGCATGCCGAAGGAGTCAGTCTTTTAAGAGCACAAATATTAAGGAAGTTCTCTAATTTTGGTTTGAGATATAAGCATTGCAAGGGGACATCTGGTGCCAGCAATAAGCTGATTATGATGTGCAACTGAAATAGTTTAGTGTTTTTGATCAATATTATGTCCTTCCAGTGGGACTGCCACATTACCCAGCAGGACCTGTTTTAGTGGGACTTTTTTTCTGACAAGGAGAGTAGCTGCTATCTGCTCAACAAAACATGCCTCTATTGTTATTTGCAAATCTGCCAGTAATCTGTTGTTATTCTAGTTTCCTAGAAAAAGCAATAAATGTTCTCATCTGAATACAGCAGATATGCACCTCACCACAGGTTAGGATTTCATTTTCAGCAGGGAATAACTAATATACTGTTTTCCTTATGGCATTAAAGAAACAATTCCTGTCTCTTGTGGTAGTCACAGTGTATTCTAGCACATTCTTGGCAGGAAAGTACTTCTGAGGCTCAAAACTAGTGAGTCTATTGGAAAATTAAAATCAGCCTTGTAGTATTGCTTTTTATTTGCAAATTGTCAAGTTGGAGGGGGAGGTTATGTGTTTTTTTGGTGGTTGTTTTGGATTTTATTATTTTTTTGTGAATGAATCTGTTTTTCTAGACAATACTCAATATAGAGTTTTTAAGATGGAATTTGAAGTGATTTTTTTAATTCCCGAAGTAAGATTTTAACTTTCCTAGCTTTCACTATTTGTTTGGTAACTTTCTGGATTTGATTTACACAGAGAGAGGTGCTATATGGAATTCATGTAGAAAGATACATACATAGTTTGTAACCAGTACAGGTCCATACAGAATGCACTGGACCTGCTTAATTGTGAAGTGGAAAAGATATGAGTAAATAAGGTCTTAGTCTGAAAAGGGAGAGTCTTGTAGGAAAAGTGCAAATGAAGCTACTGACATGTTCTACACAGTCATCTTCAACTATCGACCTGAAAGAACTTTAAAAACTGCAAGTTTTAAAGGAAATATCAGATACCCTATGAAACCTTTGGACAATTCTTGTTTCTTATCTAGTGCCAAAGTCCCATCGCTCATAGTCTCCCTGAATGCCGCTATGCAAAAAAGACAAACATTCATATATACTTGTCTGATTGAGAGAAGTGCATATGAACTAACTAAACTGTCTTGGTCTAAATAATATTAAAGAAACCTGGGGGATAATGCAAAGTACCACAACTATTATAATAAGCCTGATAGTAGTTCATGTGAAACAGAGTCCAGCTGATATCCTACCAAAGTAAGGCATAAAACTATGAGAGCTAAGACACTTGAGTTTGTTCAGCTGGGAAAAGAGAAGGCTTCAGGGTGACTAACTGCGGCCTTCCAGTACCTGAAGGGAGCCTGCAAGAAAGATGGAGAGAGTATTTACAAGGGCATGCAGTGAGTGACAGGACAGAGGGCAATGGTTTCAACCTGAAAGAGAGTAGGTTTAGATTAGGTATTAGAATATTAGGATATTAGATATTGCTTTTAGGGTTGTGAGGCATTTTAAGAGCTTGCCCAGGGAAGCTGTAAAAGCCCCATCCCTAGAAGTGTCAAGGCCAGGTTGAATGGCCTTGAGCCATTGGCCTAGAGCAACCTGCTCTAGTTCAAAGTGTCCCTGCGCATGTCAGGGGTGTTGGAACTAGGTGATCTTAAAGGTCCCTTCCAACCCAGACCATTCTATGATTCTATGATATTAATAGAATGACCTACTTTCAGGATGGTAACTTTTCATTTTTTGTTCATATATATATATAAATATACAAAATAGAAATAGGAATTTTCATATCATTTTGGAAATTGGAGCCTGAAAATAGTTGTCATAAACTTGAAATGTACATTGTAAAAATATACAAATATCACATAATTAAAAATGAACATGTAATTTGTAAATGACATTGAGACTCCTTGCAGTTAACAAAACTCACAGGATATATGTTATGACATCATTGATTCTCCACAGAACCTCTTCTGAGTCATTTGTATGATAGTTATCTTGTCAGCAGGTTTTTGCTTTACAAGTCTATATTGAAAGACAAGTGGCTAATTTTCAGTATTTGAATTTATTTAAAGTGCTTTAAGGTATCTATAATTTATTAATTAATTTTTATTAACTGAGTGGATTACTTTTTGTTCACATTCTTTCACTTTTCCTTTCTAATTTTGAAATCAGACTGTTGATGAAGTTAACCTGCTCAGTAGCTTGGTGGTTTTTGGTTTGTTTGTTTTTTTTTTTGTTTTGTTTTGTGGGTTTTTTTTAAGGGTTTGTATCTTTTTTACAGTTCAGTGTAATTTTAATACAGATATATCTCTTAGATACATTTGAATCAAGTGCAATTTCCATTCATAAAAACACTGACATTGAGAAAAGGTTACTCTACTCACTACAGCTACAAGAGTACAAGAGGCACCTGAAGAAATATTCTGGAAGGGAAATAACATATGCTGTGTGTAAGTCATTAGGCTGACAATGCTATCTGAGTAAAGAAAGGAATTATTAAAGAGAAAATTTTACACTGGAGAAAAAAATCACTTTTCTGTAAGTTTAACAAAGACCAGATATTATGATAGCAGAGGTTCACAAGAAAAAGGGTCAAGAAACAGAGAAGAAATTGAATTTTAAGTGCTGTGATAAGAAAATAAATGAGACACTGGAGTAAAATTATTAGGTTTCTGCCTGTGAATTTTTGACATCTAGCTGATTTTCCAAAGTTCTGTGAACCCAGACTCTTCTTCCAGTTGTGTAAGTTATGGTGGTGTATCTGCCACATTTATCCTCCATTTTCTTAAACTGGTTACTGTACAAAATGACAATACACATGTGAAATACTTCAGATCTGTGATCTCAGCAGGTTTCCTATGTGCTACAGCTGGCATAAGCTACTGTTTCTGTGTAGCATGTACCTTAAAGGGCACTTATTAATAAGGACATAGGCAGCACCTTCCCTGCAGTGTTCTAAACAGAACTGAACAATTTTGGCCTTCTTTATACTTGTGTGGTAGTTATTATTCTGAATCTGTGTGATGTCATGTCACTTTGAATTCTCAAAATTTTTGAAAGTAATCAAATGATTTTCAGTTATCTGCCTGAGAGATTTACTAATTAAAGAAAAAAAATTAAAAGCTTTTTCTACTTCTTCATCTCCTTGTGGTGGTCTGATAAATGGCATTTCCAGCAGTGCACTTTTGGTTGCCATAAAAACCTTGTTTGATTTATGATAAATGTTAATTGCCTTCATATAGCTTCCAGCCTGTCCAAGTAAGTGTTCTAGGACAATAAATGCCATGCTTATTCAAGCACACTGTGTTCAGAATATTATCTATTAAAGCCACTGTGGATTAAATGAGGCAGATAATATGTGATGAAATGTTTATTTTCTTTTGTTGGCTCACAAGACAAGTATGCATTGCTATATCCCTAGATATTTTGCCTGAAGGAAGAGAGTTTCTTCACAATTGTGTGGCTCTAATGCACTGCTTTGTTTCTTTACTCTGCATTTATGTTACTGTTCTGCTGGTAAACCAGGAAAACCCACATTTAGCTGGAGTAGAAATAAATTTTCTTGGGGCAAAATATTATTACAACCTGAGGTGAAGCAAACTGAGAAAACAATAAATCAAATGAAGAATGCCCTTTTAAAATCAACAGCAGTGCCTCTAAAACAGAGATGTTATATTGTCAGTGTATTTTCTCACCCAGAACAGAGGAATGAGAAACTTTAATATATTTGACTAAGTACACCTAATAACCTCTTAGAATCGTGGAAGCTCATGTTATGTTCCTTTCATGTCTGCTTTTTTACCTTTATTTTTAAGATATTTTGCCTTAAGGGACTTGGCTTCGATTTAATCCATCACAGGAAAATATCATCAGTGACACCTCTGTGGCTGTATTACATGATGAAAGATTACACGTTGTGGTCACTGCAGCTTCCTCACAGTGTCATTACTGACCACCATAATCCTCAGGCAAACTTTGAGACACAATTTAACCTCACAATTCTCTAATCTCTAACAAATAAAGATTTATTTAGAATATTTTAATTATTTTTTTTTCTAAGAAAGGAACAGGAATTCTGTATCTGCCTCTGTAGCTATGTCCTTTTGTCTTTCTCTCCCTCTATCTCTTTCTTCCTCTCTTTCCTTCTCTCTCTGCCATCTCATCATCTCATCTCATCATCTCATCCTCATCTCATCCCCATTTATATCTCTATCTAATCTATATCGAAATCTGTCTACTCTAAATAATCTCCATCTCATCTATATAAAATAATAAAATAATTAAATTTGGAAAACGTCTCTAAGATCACTTAGTCCAAACATTAACCTACCACTGCCATGTTTATGACAAAATGATATCCCTAATTGCCACATCTACATGTTTTTTAAACACTTCTGGGCAGCTTGTTCCAGTGATCAGGATCCTGATGTCTTTTAAATATTTCCAGTGAAGGAGAATCCACACTCTCTAGGCAATGTGTTCCAGTGCTCAGTCACCCTCACAGTAAAGTTCTTCCTTATGTTTAGTTGTAACATCCTGTGTTCCAGCTTCTGCCCATTTCCTATTGTTTTATTGCTTGGTACCACCAAGAAAAGTCTGAATCCATCCTCTTGACACCCTTCCTTCAGATTCTTGTATACATGGATGAGGTGCCTTCTCAGTCGTATCTTCTCCAGTCTGAACAGGCCCAACTCCCTCTGCCTTTCCTCGTAAGAGAGATGCTCCAGTCCCCTAATTGTCTTTGCAGCCCTTCACTGGACCCTCTCCAGTAGTTGTTTGTCTATTCCAGAACTGCACACAGCATTCTAGATGTGGCATTACCAGGGCAGGATCACATCCCTCCACCAGCTGGCCCTACTCCTCCTAATGCAGCCCAGGATCCCTCATCTGCTTCTCAAAAGACTTTTGCTACAGACCCTTTTCCAATTTTGTTTCCCTCCTCTGGATACGCTCCAGGATCTCAAAGTTAAAAAGCAAAGAGGGAATCAAAAGAAACATAGGATTACTGTGAAACACAAGCACAGGGGGATGATTGCTGTCCTGGTCCTGCTGGCCACACCATTTCCGATAGAGGCCAAGATGCCATTGGCCTTCCTGGCCACCTGGATATACTCCTGCCCCCATTTAGATGCATGTCAAGCAGAACTCCCAGGTCCTTTTCTACCATGCAGCTTTCCAGTCACTCTGCCCCACACCTGTATTGCTGTATGGGGTGATTTTGAACCAAATGCAGAACCATACACTTGGCTTCTTAAAATGTCCTACTGTTGGCCTTGGCCCATTGTTCCAACATGTCTGGATCCCTCCACAGAGCCTTTGTGACATCCAGCAGATTAACATTTCTATCTAACTATGTTATTTGTAAGCACACTGTGAATGCACTTGCTCTCCTCATCCAGATCATCAGTAATAATATTAAATAGGACCAGCCCCAACCCTGAGCTTTGGGGAATCCTGCTGGTGACTGGCACCCAGTGGAGGAGGCACCACTCACTTTCACTCTCTGGGCTCAGCCATCCAGCCAGTTTTTAACTCAGCAAAGAGTGCACCTGTCCAAGTCATGGGCTGCCAGATTGTCCAGAAGAATCTGTGGAAGACAGTGTCAAAGGCTAAATTCTAGGTTCACAGGTACATATATACATATACCAATTACTGTATTCATGTATTTGTCTATATTTAACCATACCAACTCTATCTCAACCTCTAACACTATCTATCTATCTATCTATCTATCTATCTATCTATCTATCTATCTATCTATCTATCTATCTATCTATCTATCTATCTATCTATCTATCTATCTATCTATCTATCTATCTATCTATCTATCTATCTATCTACCCATCTCTGTCTCTAGCTGTATCTTTGTCTCTATCATCTGTATCTAATCTATGTCATCTTTGTCTCTAGTTTTATCTCCATCTTCCCTATCATTTCTATCTCTACTTCTATCTCATCTATATATACACATATATATATGTATATATACACACATTTGTATCTATAACATCTATATTTATATCTATACAATAGTATTTTCTTTTTCATTCTTAAAATATGTTCATACATCAAATAAGTTGGCATTAGTGAAATACAGAGAGATTGGCAGTCAGGGCAAGAATAGACAAGCCAGTTTGGCAAGTATCTGTATGTGAGATTATAGATCAAAAAGTATTATTTTTTGGGGGGCAAGAGATCAAGATAGTTCTTTTTTAAAATGTCTTTGTTATTTCCTAACAACAGGCATGTAAAAAGGAAATAATGGGATTTCTAAAGCTGAATATCGTGCAGTTTGTGATTCACCATTACTGGTACCAGATAAGCAATTCTGAAAACTGAGAAATACTTCAAAATGAGGTCTATATTAAAAAACTTACTTAAAATAAACAGAAGCAACAAAACGAACATATAGAGTAAATGTAAATAAACTGGGTTGTCATATATGTGTATACAGGTGTCCTGGCATTAGTGGGAGCAACTTAATTGAAAGGCAACTTGATTTTTGCTGGCAGAATAAATGCATCCACTTTTTTGTTCATTTTTATGTTTAAATGTATTTCCCATTATCCTTTTCTGTGTGATGATAACTTCCCCAAAAAAACCCAAAACTAACCATTAAAGACCCTGGTATGTTTCACAATCTATTGTCACGAAAGAATTAGTTAGAAGGCTATTTTTCTAGCTAATTAAAAAGCTTGCTGACATCATAAATGGTCTATTTTGTTTTAATTCAGAGTGAAATTAACTGCCACATTGAAGCATTTGTGGTTTGAAATTCTTCTTATGTATGCTTACATCTGTGTTCACATTTTTTAAAACATAGTTGTGATACCTTTGATCTCTATATCATGTTTTTCTCCATGTTCCTTTTACCTTCACAGATTGATGTGTTTGTACTTAGTTCCTGTATTAAAATAATTAGTGATACAAACTTGTCCATGATATTTGGTGAGTGTTCTTCTTCCCCTGTGAAAGTATGTAAACAAATATTAACTAAAAAAAAAAAAAAAAAAAAAAAAAAAAAAAAAAAAAAAAAAAAAAAGAGAAAAAAGAATACTGGGTTGATTTGTTTTATTTCTTTTCCAGAAAATGCTCTGCCATAAGCAAACTTTCCTCCCGTGAGAATTTAATACTGCAGTCTGTGCTCAAAGATTCAAAATATGATGGAAGAAGTTATAATGATAGATCTCAGTCTATGCCATAGTCACTGCAGAACATGCTTGAGCACCTTGTCTATATATGTAGCAGCATTTACCTCAAAAGCAAAGAGAAATGTACCACATACTTTCTTTTCCAAAAGGTCAGACAAAATTTCATTTGAATCAATCTTTCATAGGAAAGTAATGTTTTCGTTTTTTTAAAACAGATGCATAGCAGCTTTTGTCTTCCACTTTACCAGTGTGACTACTAACACCATAGTTTTTCTGTTGTCTTTAAAAACATGGCTTTTACTATGAGGTTTGGGAGTTTGTCAGTTTTTCTTTTTTTTTTTTTTCTTTTCTTTTCCCCCAGTGAAAATTTAGTTTGCAAAAGTTATCATTTTCAGATGAAGAGGATATATCATACAGTTTTGTGCAGTTCACTAACCTTAAAATACGTGTTAATGACAGAGAAGAACCCCTGGAAGGCTTTGATTGATGGGTTTTGTCAATTTTCCTGTAAGATTTGCAGTGTAAGATTTTCCAGTGTTGACATCCTGGTGTTCAAGGTTTGGTGAATTGAAATTTCTTTATGAAGTCAATTCAGTTCTCAGGTGTAGCCAACAGATTTAGAGAGCATACTGTTTGTTGGTTTTAGCTTTGTGTTCTATACCTCCCATGCCTCATGGTGCAAAAATGTATTTCTCTATGAATCAAGGTTTCTCTTTTTGTCTCTGAAAAACACACAGTGTTATTGCTAAAGCATGCTAGTTATTTGGTATGACAAAAAGTCTTTTCACATAATTTTTTGTGCATTTTTGCAATATGTGCATGATAAGATATAATTGATTCTTAGTTTGGGAATTCTTTTAATCAGATTATACAAAAAAGCTTATTTACCTATGCTCAGCTTTAACCATACTTGGCAAATGTGTTTGAAAACAATCACACATTTAGTGTTTGAATTCATCCTGACAGGTAGATGAAATGAAAAAACATAAATTCTTCCATTTTTAATATTATCTCAAAAATTAATACATTAAATGAATGCACAAAGCCTCTTTTCATGAATTTCTTCTTTAGGGTTTTGATTAGCCTTATTGGCTTATCTCCCTAATAAGAGGAGAAACTTTGGGTATAAGATGATTTAAAATACTACTTTTTAAAGTTTTTAAGACCTTCATAATCTGTTTGTTTTCAATTGGGTTTTTTTTGTTGTTTGTTTGGTTTGGTTTTGGGGGGTTTTGGGGGGGGGTTTATTGTTTTTGGTGGCACATGAGAATGGGACTAAGGTATGTTTAATTTCTAAAGGAAAAATAAGACAGATAAATGTGCTTTGCCCCACTGAGAGCTTCAGCATTAGTGAATAGATGTGAATTTAAGGTTTTAGCTCAACCCAGGCAGCACAAACATTCCCTTGTCCAGACACTGGAACACAGGGTCTTCCAGTCTTCTTAACAGCCAAAAACACTTTTTGTACTGAGCTTAATGGAACCGATGTGAAATCTTGGCAGAAAAGACCTAATATGGTGTGGGCAAAAAATAGCTCTTGTGAAAAGTTCCCAGTAAGTGTAGCAGTACTGCTTCTTAGAGGAAATTATTTTGATTACTTTGTGCACTTGAGTTTAAGAGACTGATTGTAAGGCTTTTAAGCGTTAATGGCTAAAAAGAATAGTCTAGAACTTAGGAAACTCTTGAAAGGATTTGTATGTGTGGATGGAAAGCATTTTGGAACCAATGCTTGTCATATATTTTGTACTGAATTTTAGACAAATAAAGTAGTTTTTCTCTGTGTCTTAATTCAGCATCTCTAATATTTGTCATATTATCTTTCTCTTAATTTATAAACTGTATGATTAAATTCACATATGCCTGTGAATTTCTTCAGCACCATGTGACATGAAAATCTTGTTGTGCAAAGTGTTACAAAGAAAGAGCAGAAACTTATCTTTCATGAGCTCTGAGGTATATAGTCTCTTTGCAAAAGAATATCTCTGTTAATCTCCAAAAAGCCAAATTTGCCTACACTAATTTATTTTCCTTCATGTGTGTATATGCAATTCCTAGACTGCTGTGACCAGAAAAAAGAAAAAGGAGGATCTCATCAGTGCGTGCATTGAAACAAGACAGTTGTTTTTTGGTTTTTTTTCCTAAAGGCCTATATTCATTTCCAGTGAAAGCTGACTGGTACTGAGCATATAGGCTGAGCTAATTCAGTAATCTCTGTTCATTAGTAAGTAGTTGAAAAGCATGGCTTTAAGAAGTGAAGTAACTATGCTTGGCCATGCATAAGCAATACTCTCAAGGACATCAAGTGATCTCAGGAACTGAACAGCTTTAACAGAATCAAGATTTTGGGGAATTGACTTTTCACAATAGCACTGTAAATATAATACTTTATACCATGAAACTTTTTGGGAATTAGTGGTTTTTAATTCCATTACTCAGAAATTTTCTCATTCCAAATTGATTTGTACAAAGGACAACATTTCTCAATATAACCATGAAGGATTTGTGTATGTGTTAAATAGGTAAGTCCATTTATGCTCACAGTTACTCCTCTTGGAATGCCCTTAATTTCCTATATGCACATATCTGCATCCTATTTGCATGTGGCTGGAGGTCTTGGCATACGCACTGGGGACCTCGAGTGAGATGATCCTGCCCCTCTACTCTGCCCTAGTGAGGCTACCTCTGGAGTGCTGTGGCCAGTTCTAGGCTCAGTACAAGAAAGACACAGAGCTTCTGGAGCCAGTCCAGTACAGGGCTATGAAGATGATTAAGGGACTCAAGCATCTCTTACAATGAAAGGCTGAGAGAGTTGACCTGTTTGCCTTGGAGAAGAGGCAACTGAGAAGGGAACTTATCAATGTATACAAGTATAAGAAGGGAGGGTGTCAAGAGAATGGAGCCAGGATCCTCTTGGTGTTGCCAAGCAATAGCATGCAAGGCAATGAGCAGAATCTGATACACAGGAAGTTCCATCTAAATGGGGGGAAGAAATACTTTACTGTAAGGATATGAACACTGGAACAGACTTCACAAGGAGAAAGTCTGTTCCAGTATGTTCTTCCTCGGACATGCTCAAAACCCACGTGGAGGCGATCCTATGCAACCTGTTCTGGGTTGAACCTCCTTTAGAAGGGGGCTGGGCTACATGATCTCCAAAGGTCCCTTTCAACCGCAGGCATTCTGTGATCAGATATGACACAAAAAGCCTTTTCAGCTATTCATGTTTGTTAAACTCACCTTTTATTATAGTAAGTTTCCTCAGAAATCCCTATTCTGTATTTTGTATAAAATATTTAATTTTATCAGTCCTTAAGGTAAACCCAGTCCTATCTTCAAGCAATTCAGTTAGTTTTGTGTCTGTATTTCAGAATCCCCAATCCTTTTCTGTTTTGAGGATACTTTGTGTCATCAGAAAATTTAATTGGCATATGCCTCTTACCCAAAGGTTATTACTGAAATCAGGCCCTGAGGAACTCTGCTAGTGACTCTGTTTCACTCTTCTCACTCCACTTTCTGGTATTAATTTTATTCTTTACCCTTTTATACAGACCCCTAGTAATTCTGTATTTTTCTAACAAATGTCTTCTAATGTTTTCTTCATATGTTTCAGTGGAGATATTGAAAATTCATCTTTGACTGGACTTAGGCATATGTAGATTCTGAATATCTAAGAAAGAAAATTAATGTAACTGAGCTTGTAACAACACTAAGGAGACAGGATAATAGGTATATTTGTTGTTGGAACCAAGAGGTACTTAGTAACTGACTTACTCAAATAACAGTTCCAATCCCACCTGCAAAGTTATTAGTTTAAGAATTCTTTTCTCAGTGAGATAGTGCTCTCTCACACAGTCATCCAGTAGAAATGCAAAAGAAGAAAAGCTTAGCCTTTACCAGCTGAGTAAGAGACAATTTTCAGAGTTTTACAAGCAGAACAAGTGGAAATGTAAATGGTGATAACTTGGCGATAATTATTCCCAGTAGCACTTTATGTATAATAGAAAGAGATTGGAAAGATTCATGCATGGGAAGAGACTGGAAAAAAAAAAAAGATTTGCTTACTTCATTTTGACCCTTAAGTAAATGTGTAAATAAAATTATTCCAAATAGAATATAAATCACAGTGTAATGCTCTGTTCCTAAAGGAATATAGTTAAACCTTGGAGTATAAGATTTTTATGTATCACTTACATTTTACTTTTTTTTTTTTTCCTCCCTTTACCTCTGTGTCAGGAAATAGTTCATTAATCAATTTATGATGTGTAAATAATCCTGGATATGACAGAGGGACTCAGTGTTGATCTGGTTGATCTGTAAGCATGTTATTAAGTGAAGGCCTGCCAAAAAAAAGTGTTTTCTAAATAATTTACTTGCTAATCTGTGCAATATCACCTACAGGTGACTGATGTTTTGATTTTCACTGTGTGCTTGTTTTGACTGGGTACAGTAGCTGATATGGGGCTGTGTTTTGGATTTGTGCTGAACACAGGGTTGATAATATAGAATTTTGTTATTGCTGAGCAGTGTTTGCACAGATCCAAGGACTTTTCTGCTTTTTGTAGTGTAACACTGGCATGGAAGTTTGGTATGCTATATATGTGTCAGTAGTTGCTGCCACATGCCATGGACTTTCTTTTTAATATTACAAAGCAAGAAGTCCTGGAAAATTCATAGATGCACTCCTAAATTATCTGATACGATCACAGCTTGGAAGACTTGAATGTCTGTGGTAGCATTTAATGTGTGTTATGGAAAGGTAAGCATGTAAAACAGGTAAAGGAAGCTGTGTGATATCTAATGTTATATGACATGTTCATATTGTGCAGTGCTCCTCCAAGATCTCTTTTTATTTTTCTTTTCTCTTGATATTTTCACTGACCCTTTTCTATAAATTAATTCAAACAGGTATTTTTCCCTTCTCTGCTGAAGTAAATATTTTTCCATTGTGTTGCTTTCTGATGCAAAATTCTTTATTATAGCAAAATGTGTTTTAAACCCCAAAATTGTTTGAACTACTTTATCTTGCTGATATAACAAATCTATGTAGATACTCTGCACTTTGTTTAAGGACAAACCTTAACAAGAAACTAAACAATTACCTGTTTTTTTATTTCTGGAGTATTGAAGATAGGAATGAGAAATGTAAAAAAGAAAAAGAACAATGCAGCGGCAGAAATTAATGGGAAAATTTGTTCAGATAGTTTGTATGTTTAGCTAAATGCCAATTCATTGAATATTTACCCCAATAATTTTATACCATCATCAGGGAGTGGAATGCACATTTACTACAAAACACATCCAACCCCCTGGATAATATCACATTTTCTGTGACCATATATACCCTTAAAAAGAAAAAAAAAAAATCAACTTCACGTTCTATGTTTTATATTAAGACATGGGAGTTTTATTATTTTATATAACCATATGACTGTGATAACGTGAATCTGTATTCTCAAAGAAGTTAATATACTGGGGTTTTTTTGTGGCAGTTTCTTTTTTGTTGTGGTTGGTTGGATTTCTTTGGTGTGTTTTTGATCTTGGTGTTTTGTTTGCTTTTTAAATGTCTCCCTTAAATTTGGGGATTTAATCAATCAGAACAAACCCAAAAGAACTCTACTCTTAGATCTGAGGAACACAATTTTGGCTGATTTTAACTGGTTGGCATAGTTTTTTTTCTAGCTACTTTGACTCGAGTGAACTTACTTAAGTTAGAAAAGTATAATTTGTAGCTCTAGAAGAGACTGGACAAAGCCAAACAAACTAAATTTGCCATACAAATAGAGACAGTATTAAATGCAAAAAACTAAATTTATCTGAGGTCATAGCAAAAAGCTTCACAAGTATTTGTTTGCAAGAGGAAACTATCTGCTGCAGCCCTGACTAGAATACAAGAGTTTGGTCTAGTACATTTCTAGCAGTTGTCAGTGATCTCATGTAGTTCACTACTGTTCAGAATAAGTTTCTGGATTGCCATGGATGTGAATGCAAAAGTTACTTAGTATAGGCAAGTAGCCCAATGCTGCTTTTTGTCTAATTTGTTGTCCTAAAAACTGTTGAATTGTTCAAAAGCTGAGACATTTCGGTAGTGCATCCTCCTTCCCCACAGACACTATTATAACCTTTGCATTATGATTGGAGAAATGAGCCCTTAAAACACTCATTTAATGACAAATATCCTACATCTTTATATGCAAGATCCTAAATATGTGGTTGGATTTTTATGGATGTCCTCTGTAGTGAAAACTAACGTCTAGTACAGAAGTGATTCTATATCCTTTATATTTTACCTTATTTTTTTCTTCCCAAACTGGACATATACAGAAAAGTCATATTTCATCAAACAAAAGCTTTGGTGACCTTCTCTGTTGAAAAAAGCAATATGATTTTCCCAAGACAATGCTTCCCTATCTGTATTTTGTACTTAATTCATACAGAGCAATAACTGACTTCACTTAGGAGAAACTGATTAGTTTTGTACCCTAGCTCTTAGGTGACGTGTGTGGAATGGGAATGACAGAAAAGAAAAAAATTAAAAAAACCCGTCAGCTTTGGAATAAGGTTCCACTCTTCAAAATTTTAAAGACATTTTAAAATACAAAATTATACGATGCCTTTCAGGAATCCTCATGCAGATCAAACTTTCATTCTAGGGTCAGACCATCAGTTTAAACCATGTTAGCATTTTTTGTATGCTTTACTTAAAATACCTTTTTTTTAGTCCTCGTATGGTAGTATCCTCCAAGTGCAAAAAACAACAATTTTTGATGCTTAGGAAATGAGGACCTTGGGGTTCTATATGTCCTGGGTCCTGTCCAATTTGATGTTCTTATCAGTGACCTGGGAAGGTAACCAAATGTATTCCATCAGTTTTTCAGTTGGCACCAATTTGTTGGGGCTGGTTCTTTTGGGAGAAGTGGCAACTTTGGAACATCTAACACCACACAAGTGTCTGCAGGGAGGGAATTGAGGGTCAGCGATAGACAGGAGGATGAAACTGCTCCTGGGCCAGGCAATTCAGAATACAATATTGCAATCAGCATGTCACCCTGAGGGTAACTTAAGTGGTGAAACAGGTTGCCCAGAGTGATTTCAGATTCACCATCTTTGAAGACCTTCCGACACTCTCGGCACAAAGCCCTGTGTCTCTCCATCTGCTTTTGGTGTTGGTCTCTCTTGAAGCAAAGGTTCACACTTGAGACATCCTGGTGTGCCCTCAAATCTCCATGATTCACTGTTTCCGTGTAAAAACCAGAGATTCTGAGAAATGTGTGTGCCTTCAAATAGCAGTTTTAAGATGGCATTTATAGGCTGGATAATAAGTAAGAATTACTCTGACAGTGAAGAAGAGCACACCATTTCTGTTTTGGAGCTTTGCTGGTTTTAGTATTCTTGTAGGCACCTGTGCTGAACAGAGGGGATTCCTTATATGTGATTTGTGAGTGACCTTTCAGTTCTATCAGCTTTCCCATTTATTTTCTATTATATTTATTTATTTTTCAGCAGTTGGTTCTTCTCCCAGCTGCATATGTTTCAGTTTTGAAGGAAAGTCATTAATAGACAAAGACAGATGGGTTTTATCTTCCTAGTCCTGGTACATAGCATTCTGTGGAACATAATTTTCAGTAAACATCCTTGCTTTTCCTGCCTTGTAACTATCACAAAAGATTGGAATTGTACTGTATTAAGGTTGATTTTTATTCTTTAAAAAAAAAAAATGTAAAAGGCTTTTGTTGGATTTTAGTTCTTTATTGCGAATCAAAAAAATGAAAGTTTCAAAAAAACTTTTTTTTTCCCCTTAACATATGAACAATCATATAAAGCAAGACAGAAGTTTCCTTACTTCATCATTATGTTTCTGGTAGCACACATTTACAAAGCTTTAGGAAAAGTGCAAGTGTAAGGCATATCTGTCATGGTCTCACTTATGTGAAACTTGACATATTGGTGCACTTTGAAAGTAAAGCTGTACTTATGTCTTCCTGTTTACCAGTAATTTGGGTTAAAACTGTTGGGTTAAAACCTATCTGGCTGGCTAGGCCCAGACAGTGGTGATGAAAGTATCCTATCCAGCTGGCAACTGGTTACTAGTGGTGTTTCCCAGGCCTCAGTATTGGGGCCAGTCCTGTTTAGTATCTTTATTGATAATCTGAACAAGGGGATCAAGTGCACCCTCAGTAAGTTGGGTGGGACTGATGATTTGTAGGAAGTTAGGAAGGCTCTACAGAGGGATATAGACAGGCTGAGTCAACGGGTCAACAATGAGATTCAACAAGGCTGAGTGCTGGGTCCTGCCCTTAGGTCAAAACAACTCTGTGCAGCACTGCAGGCTGGGGGAAAAGTGGCTGGAAAGTGGCTGAAAATGGCTGAAAAAGAGCTGGAGGTGCTCATTGACAGGCGACTGAACATGAGCCAGAGGTGTGCCCAGGTGGCCAAGAAGTCCAGTGGCATCCTGGCTTCTATCAAGAATAGTATGGATGAGGGGATTGAGTGCATGCCTTGTCAGGAAGTTTTCTGTCTGACCATCCAGGAGTCCCCTTGCTTCCTTTCTGGCTGTCACACTTGCACCACATAAGGTCCCTACACACACCACTCTCTCACAGTCAGACAAGGCTTCATTACTGAACTGATCCCAGGTTTCCCAGAGCAGAGTGTCAGCTGTTTGAATCCTTAAAATAATTTAATCATGGTGCAACAACAGAATGACAGCCCAAGATGGTGCCTCTGAGGAGGGACCTTGAACAAAGGAAACCCTGGGCTTTTATATCCTCGTAGTTGGTGCAAGCGATAGTCTGGGATCTTTCAGCTGAGCCATGAGCTCCTGCTGTGTCTCAGCGTCTAGTGCATCCCTTTGTTGTGCAAAGGTACAACACCAGTTCCTGGCCTCTTGCCTCTGGTTCCCATCATCCAGAGCATAACCTGCAGCTTGCAGTGCAGCTGCACACCAAGCTTCCTATACTAAAGGTATCCTCAACAAAAAGTTGGGATAACTTTTAAGCTTTAATAAACATTGGGGTAACCTTTTAACTTCAATAAAGCACTGTGTTTTCCCCACTTAAATGTTTCATTTTCAGTAATGTCTGTACCTCTTCTTGGATCAAAATTTCCAGCCATCACAAAGTGGAAAGATAAATTTCTGCTTAGAAAGTTTCATTTTAGGAAGTTTAAAAGGAAGATCCAAGAATAAATACTATACTGTCAATATTAATGGAGTATGTTAACACTTCCTAACATGTCTATCTTCTACTTTGTCTCATGTAGAGAGAACAAAGAGGAAATACTTTAGAGTACAATACTCATATGTAAGAAAAATACTGTCAGTCTTTTTAGATGGATTTAACGTACTAAACCAATGGAAACATTCAGCTGTTTTCTAATGGTGTTAAAGATATCTCTGCAGTTAAAAAGCTAAAAATTAGTTTTCTTTACATATATTCCCTGAATAAGAAAGTTAAGTGATAACCACTAAACTCATTTTGCTGCTGAAAGTGACAGCCAGATGACCAAAACTGCCTTGTACCTAAGAGACAAAATTTTGCCATGAATGGAAAATCAGAAAGTACTTGTGCACTAGTTGTAACCCAAAAGAAAATGTGCTTTGCACTTGGCTGTTTCTGTGAATGTTAAATATTCATGATCAGATTTACTCATTATAGAAATGCTCACTCATATCATTAAGTCATATAATGAATTGCTTCCCCTGTTGAAAGTAGTCATTATAACTTGTATCTCATCCAATCTCATATGAAGTTTTCCCCCTTCTTCACTTCTATACCTCCTTTTTTCTTGCTGAGGCTTTTCTTTTTTTTAAATAAAAGTAGCACTGATATCTTACAGGATTAATTACAGTCTGCATATAGTTATAGGTATCTTATATTATAGTTGTTAGGCATTCTGAGACAAAATAGCTGTGTAGAAGATCACAGACTAGCATTTACTAACCTGTAGACTCTGTCATAATTTATGCCTAAATTTGGACCTCGGGCTTTCTTCTGGTGAGGCATTTTGTGTCCACACACAGTTCATTGATTTCTTTCCATTCAGAGAAAAGGAAAAACACAGTTTCTGACTTTTAGTTCAGTGACATCCCAGCAAGAAACAGAGGATAAAACAGTATGAGGAGAATTCCAGACTGAGGTGGATTTTCCTCTATTCTTGAAAGCAAGGCTCCATGTCACTATGCAGTGGACATTGCTGGCCACCCTCTCAGTGGTACAGAAGGAACAGAAAACCATTAGGAAGCCTTACTTTGAAGAGGGAGAAATCTGTTTATGCAAGTTTCTGTTATCCTAAAGAGTTTGAGAGTTGGAGTTATGGGGAACTAAGATTTGAGTTTTAACCTGCTTTTGAATAGTAACCATTTGCACAGGACACAAATTAGGGTTCAAGCATGAAGTCCTGAATTAACCTAAATTTTGTGCACTCCAAAAAACCATTAATCACTTCTACTAGTAACTTAATTTTGCCTGTCCTTACCTTCTGATTATCCTGGAGCACTTAATTTGCTTCTAAAAGATTTGAGTGAGTAATGTAATTTTGAAAAGAAGGTACAAGCCTTGATCACCTAAAATTTTTCAGAGTAACCATGCCAAGATTTCCTTATAGAAATGGAAAGAAATAATTGAATGCAATATATGCAATAGGTTATTTTTTCTTTTTTGTTTCTTTGTTTGTGGTTTTGTTTTTGTTTTCTTTT
>VWZF01002354.1:120222-132709 GCA_013396755.1 Sclerurus mexicanus
AGGGGTTTTTTTTAGCATACCAAATAGAAAAAAAAAAGTCAAATAATAGGTTTTGTTTGTGCTGTTTTCTGTCTTCTATCTGTGTCAGTAATTTTTTTAAGCTTGAAAATGCATCTTATTTATTCTATTTATCGGTAGAGGTATCTTGAATCACACTATTGATAGATATACATAAGAATTCTGAACTCCCACACCTGATTTTTGACATAAAGAGCCATGTTTAGCAGGCAACTCTCTCTCAAGTGAAATTGTTCATGTTTCTCAAAAGAAGTTTTGCTGTTACTGCAGAATCACTATCAAAAGTTAATCTGTTAGAATCAGATAGAGGAGAGATAGGCTTGGAAAACTTACTTCATTGTAACATTTTTTGAATCCTGCCCTTCATTAATTTGGGACCAGGAAAATTGGTGGTGTCATGTACACGAGTTTATCTACCTTTATCTACCTGCCTCTGTGCCTCCATATACCTGAGTGATTATAGAAGTTTTAGAAAGCACAGGCTTATATGATACATTTGATAATTTACTTATTTTAAGCAAATGAGCATCCCTCTTTCTCTGAGTTACCTCTCAGAGCTTTCAAACTCTCAAGTTGGTGCTAAAAGTTGACAACAGGTCCGGTGCTAACACCTCCCATTCCTCAAAGCTCAAACTTTCACCAGTTTAAAAATCTGAGTATTTGAATATTTGATGTGATCATCTCATTGAACTCAAGGGGAATTTTTCACAGGTATATATATATATGTATATATATATATATACACTTTCGTACATCCTTTTTGTCAGTGTGTGTGAGTGTGCAAATTGATTTGAACACCCTGTAGCAAGAATAGCATAAATATTGCCATCTTCATGTAAAAAATGTACTTGGATTCCTACAGTGCAGAAATCTAATGGTTTATTTGGGCTGCATTGCCCAAATTCATGACAAAGGGAAGTCAGTAACATTGTTTCATGATATGAAAAATCACATAGTCCCAATTGTGTACAGTAAGTGTTTCAGCAAGAAGTGGTATGTTATACCAAATTATTAATTAGTTTGTTTTTATAATTAAAGTATCTGTTTTAAAGTTTAAATAGAAATTATGCAGACAATTACATTATAAATAGAGAGTATTCAAAGATAATCAATATGCTTATTTATTACTGCTTAAAGAGATATCTCTGTTGGCTCACTGTACCTAGTGATGTGAACAGCCTGAAACTGCTTTACTCAGTCATTAAGAAAATGTTTCAGTAATTTACTTTTTTTTTTAATTTGTTCACATATACTAAATGTCTGTGTGACTTAAAACACATAGGCAGTAGAAAAAAAAGGTATAACAGTAGTTTTGTATACTTTATTTTATAATATTGAAGATTAAACCTTTCCAAATAAGTAACAGAATAAAACATAAAATATAATCTGCTTGCTTTGAAGGAAGCAAGCAGACTTTACTGTACATGACAAAAAGAGAAAAGGCAAAAAAAATGAGCAGTTCCCATAGTTTTAATGTTTTCCCTTTTGGGTGTCCCTGCTAATTCAAGTTAGTATCTCACATGCAGATGAATCAGGCCTTGCTGCAGTTGTGGCCAGTGAGAAAAGCTGGGTAGCCTTCTGAACCTCTTTAAATACCTTATTGCTATTCTTTTTCCCATTACCAAATATAACTCTCTGTAAATCACTGAGAACAGGTCCTGTGTGATCTAATATCTAGTCAGAGGTGATGTAAATAGTTTTTGCATGAGGAAGGGAGAGATTGATTCATTGTAATTTGTTTTATTTATGTTTTGGTTGCTGACATAACCACCTTACCAGTTTTAAGTTATGTGAACAATTTTTGTTACAAATATCAATAAAACTGACTCAGTGATTTAAATATGGTTTCTGTTTGTCTGCTACTCAAACATATGATATTGTGTGTAGTTACCCCCCATTAAGATTTATATTTTACATAGTACTGCATTATTGTTAAGTGAAGTTCATAGCAATTCTGTTCTTTGTCCTGTCACTAATTTTCATGATCTGAAAAAATGGCTAAATAATGCATATATCACACTGTTGGCAAAACTACTGTGCAATGTGTGGTTCAAAGACTGAAATATAACATAAGCTATATGTGTAATTCCGACTTTCTCTGTACATGGACTGATTTGTCAAGGTTTGCCAAACTTTGTATTGGTTTACACTGTCAAGTCAACAATCTTAGGCAAATCAACAACAAACTCGAAAAATAAGATTTTTGAGAGACTTCTTTTGATCTCTCCTTCCTTTAATGTCATTTAGAATTCACAGAAAAAAGTGAAAAGTTTTGGGGAAAAAAGGTATCACTGAAAAAATTCACTCTGTAGAAAAGAAAACTTTGCCTTTAGACCCGAGTTACAATGTTTTCCTTTGTAATCAGAGGGCAGTAGTACTAGTAGTAGTAAACTTCTTTCACTGCAAGAACCTGTAAGGAGAAGTAAACAGCATACACATTATCCTGTCAGATCCCAGGAGGAGTGCCAGAGAGAGGGTGTGATGTGATGGTAGGTGCACATGTAAAAAGTCCTTTGACTTTTTTGTGTATGCAACTAATGATCTTGAAGGTTAGTTTTCACAGAAATCTACTTAGATACCAAACTGAACATTGTAGGTACTCAAACTTACTTCTTACATGTTACTGATCAGAATTAAGAATTTCAGAGACAAACTGATATGTAAGAATTTGAAAAGGGTTGTTTTGTTCTAGATTTAGAACAGAATAAGAGTTTTTACAAATATATTAATAATTTATAAATTCAGTTATAAGGAATTTATAAAGAAAAATACAAAGGATTTTTTTTTCTTTTAGAGGCATCAGTTTACTAATTTCTAAAACCTATTGAACAGTTTTACTTTTCCGAAGTTCTTCTTTTACTAATGATGTTAGAATAACTCTTTTTCACAAAAGCTGTCTTTCCAATAATGCTTAGTTTCAAAAGTACAGATTTACCAGAGAAATGGCTTTACTTCTAAACTGTAGGTGAAACTGATAGTTTAGCTGTCTTTCTTCTCATCATAATAGGCATTTTTTTTTACCATCTTAATTATGCTGGCTGAATCTATGAGTATATAAGTCCTTTCCTCTTTTAACATGAAATACCAATACAGGGATTAAATGTTCTATGGAAAATTACTTTAGTTGTCCTTTGAAATACAGGTGTTTCGTGTGTATTTCAACAATCTCTGCTTGTGTCTGTTCACAACTTTTAGTCTTATTCTATAACAAAAAAATAATTGACTGCCTAAGCTCTTTTAATACAGGTGTTCTATAATTTTTAGGGATAAATTAGTTATGCATGCAGAAGGTTCAACATGCACTTCCCAAAGAACTCCCTAAAACTTCTCTAATCACAAAATTGTTTTTCCATTAGTTGTTTTTTTTTTTCTCTTAATCATGACTTTCCAAAAAGTAGCAAGTGACTTTAAAAACTTTAATAGATACTAAGGAAGATTATGTGAAATACCACCAGCTAAAGCTCCTTTAAAAACTACTGTTACTATAACTGCTTTATTACTGCTACTACTGTGTGGTTGTCATTGTCATTATTATAGACCTTTCTGAAATATTTGACAACATTTTAGAGCAATATTTGTACCAGATTCTGATTCTAAGTTGTGTGGTGTTGAGAATCAAGACAAGGATTTTTTCATTTTTCTCAGAGCTATCTCTAGATGAGTTTGGTGGCTTTTAAGCTACATAACTAAATGCCACTAAATCAAGTCGCTTCTTTGTGTTCTTCCCGTGTTTTAATTCTTGGTATATTCCCTTTCCTTTACAAGTTTTTTCTTCTTTTGGAAAGATAGTGGTGGTTACTATTGCATAAAGATGTTTGAAGTACCTTTACATCCTAGACGAATCTAGGATTAATCAAACTGAAACACCATATGCAGAAGAATTTGTAGAATTGCTATCTCAGCTTTATGGACTGTGACATCCTTTCTTTATTGCAAAGAGAATCAAAGGGCTAATATTAATAAGATTAAAACCCCTGAGTGTTAGAAAAAAACAAAACAGTATCTTAATAAGAATTTTAAGATTTTTTTAGATGGTGTTGGGTTTTTGTTTGGTTTTTTTTTGTTTGTTTGTTTGTTTGTTTTGTGGTGGTGGTTTTTTGGTTTGGTTTGGTTTGGTTTTTTTTTTTTTACCCAAAGGAGTAATAGAAAGAACAATGGCATCCCTTTAAATATATATAGTTTATAGAGATTGAGCTAACAAAAAAGTCAGGTGTGGAAGAGTTATATTCCCTTATTTTAAATTGTTTTGCTTCTGTAATAGTAAATCAGTGGATATATGAAAAAATTACATGCTAAAATACTGTTTTAAATACTGCTTGCCAGTTTTACAGTGGTCTAGGCAGAAATTCTTCCAGCTTTTGTTGGTGTAACAGGGGAAATTCTCCATTCCTGTGCTTTCACCTTCTCATATTCATTTTCTTCCATTTTGCCTGCATGCAGAAAATGAAGTTAAGTTATTACTATGCATTTGTACACTAAATCCAAAGCCTTATTGAAAATTGTCTTTCAAATGACATCTGGCAAGGCTTTAAATTCCTAATAACCTGGGAGGAAACTATGCTCTATGGTTTATTCATTTTGAACATCTCAAGTTTATGTAAAATTATAATTAAGAATTTGCAAAGAGTAGATTATTCTGCTCCAGTATTATTGCATTCATTAACCTAAGAATTTATCTTGTATTCATTAGTCTGGAAATAGTTGCTGTATTAACCAAGAAATATCTCTGCCAGAATTTTTTATTATTTTATTACTGGTATTATTTAATTTTCTCTCTGTTTAATGTAAAACAAACAAAAAAAAAAGAGCCATGAAAAAGATTTTGACTATTCTTTGCTAATAGTTGCCTTCAAGGTAGGGACAGTTTACTTCACTGAATTTAACTTAGTAGCTACTTGAAACATAACACATACTCTCCCAAAACAAGTGTCGTGGTTTAGTTTTCTTGATTTTTGTCTAGGGCTTCCCTGCTAACAGAATTATAACTAAGGAAGTATTCCACACCATTCCTTCACGTAATCAGGTGCATATAAAGATGAAGGAAGGAGTTTTTTTCTCTTCCTTTCAGGTGTTTGGAGGACATCAGGTCTCAGTGTGTTGCTTAGCTCTTATCTATATGAGTTCAGGCCTATTTGAGAGCTGTTGGCTGAAAGCTGTGCGGAGGTGGAATGCAGCATTACACTCTTCAGGAAAAGGGAACACTGGTTGCTCTAAGCTTGCTCACTGATTTTCATCTGGAGTGAAATATTCCCAGCTGGAGGCAGTGCACAAGCAGATTTTCCAGTAACTCATACATTACCTTGTTTCTCTGCCTTTTGAAAGCTCAAGCTTGATTCATTTCTGTGGATAGGAAATGTGAACTCTGAGGGAAGACATTGCTCAGTAGACTAAAGAATATGTTGTGGGTAATGCACTATACTTTTCAATACTAAAGTTTCTGCGAAGAAAATCTAAAGAAGCAAAAGACAAAAGCATGACCAAGGGTGATTTTACTAGCGACCTTTTTCAGCATGTTCTCCAACATACCAGATAAGATATTATCTGGAGATCAGAATATAATCAGGATTTCAGAAACCATCTGAGACAAGTTGAACACAGACTTTATTAACCATCTGGGAGGCATCCTTTCATGGTGTAAATTTTCTAACTCAAACTGCTCTTTTTTTGGTTGTTCTTTTTATCTATTTCTACTGCTTAAAGGAAAAAAAAAAGTGAGAAATAGAGGCAAGTTTAGTTTTGTGTTAATACTCTCTTATTTACAAATTAATTTACTTACACCTTTATTTATTTTAGGATTAGTTTTTAATAGTAATATCAGGTGACTCTACTGTTGTCCTGAAAACCTACACACATCTTCTAACAGAAATTTGAAACAGTATAACACTTAGTATTCAGGTGTCCTTATGTCCTTCCAATATTTTGGACTAAAAACTAACATATGAGAAGATACAGCAAAACTAAAATTGGTGAAGTATATTTTGGTTCAGTTGGTTTTTTTTTGTAGATATCATTCATACATCTCTAAACTGCTTTGCCATTAACACTAAAATTCCAGCAAGCTAGGCACAATTGCAAAATTGAATCTAGAGTTATGACATAAAGGATTCTCATAAAATGTATTTAATGTATATTTAGCATATCTATGTATAAGAAACCTTATTGAAGAACAGAAATCTGTTTTATTCTTTTGAGATCAGTTCCACAAACCCATTTTGCAAAAATTGCAACATTCTGCCCATTCTAATTAAGTGATGCATGAGATGACATTTTACAGTAGAACCACAAAATCTCCTTTGATATCATATTTATCAAAGTTGCAGGGTAGAGCCTTGTAATTAATATTTCACTCATCTCCCCCATAAATTGCACTTTTTTCTATATGTCTGCTACAATATTTGAAACAAAACACTTTCACTTTGCTCATTAACATGTAAATCAATACATTAACTTAAATTTTCTGTCAGGCTTAACTTGTATTTTTCTCAGAGCATTCATTCCATCTACATACTAACGATGAGCAGTTCTCTCTGTAAAGGAATTGCCTCTTCTCTGAAAAACTGCTTTGACTTTTGTTTTCTCAGAAAGACTCACCAGAAGCTTTTTTGTTTGAGGTGATAATTCCGTTAATTCCTTTCAGCAAAGACAGTTCACCATTTTTCAACTTTTCACATAGATGTACAAAGGCAAATAAGTATCTTTATCTTACAGATCCTGCCCTAATTCTATTAGTATATTATTCTAGTACACAGCTATTAGTCTGGAATACAACCCTTCAGGACTTTAAGGTCTCATTGAGCAAAATAATGCAATAGCTATTTTCTGAGACCAAATACAAAAGAAATCTGAGGTTTTATGGGAAGTTTTTTTTTTTTTGAGTTGTGGTTTTGGGCTTTTTTTTTGGTAGTGTATTTTTTTTCTTTTTCTCTTCCTCTACCGAATAAACATAAATACTATCCTAAAAAAAAATAAATTATTTCACTTCCACATAGAAGTGAAAAAAAAAAAAAAAAAGAAGAAAGTTCCTTACCTATTAAAACCTTTGGGTATTGTAAGTGGGGTTTTTTTGCTGATTTCTAATTAATTGCATGGTCAGAACAAATAATGACCAAGTGTTATTCTGCCCTCATTGGTTTACCACATGCAAAACTAGAACTACCAGATCAAGGTTAATGTCAATTTCATCAGCACTCTGTTCCCAAGACAACATTTACTATGTGTTTGCCTTAGCTTTTTAGTTTTTTGGGGGTCAGGAGTTGGTTGTTTTTTGGAGGATTCATTTCCCAAAAGAAAACTTAGACTGCATTAGTTCCTTAGCTTGTCTTCATTCCACCTGCCAAAAGGGCTTAGGTGATGCAGCTTTCTTTCTGAAATAATGTGAGATTTTTGGAGAAAGAGATTGGTATTATGTCTGCACTGGGTTTTGTTTGTTTGGTTTTGGTTTTGCTTTTGTTTAGGTTTGGGGTTTTTTTATTTTTTTTTGTTTGTTTTGTTTTGTTTTGTTCTGGTTTTGTTCTTTCTTTTTACCACAAGTATTCTAGCGGACGAAGTGTTTAAATAGTAAGCTCTAGGTAAAAGTAAGTAATTTCTGGCATTTGATTAAAATGCCTTTTAAAATTTTGTCATAACAAAAATTATTACATTGATGCATTTATTCAAGTGGAATATTAATTTCCAGTATTAAAAAAAAAATTAATGAACCACATTAATTGTAATAGATGATAGAAGTTTGTGCTGGTTTAAAGGTAAACCAGTGAGAGAAATGAACCTAACACAAGAGAGATTACAAAGCAAAGTTACAAGTTATTAAAAAGACTACAATAAATACAATTATACAGAGAAAACTGGTTCTAAAGCACAAAAAACAGATTTATAACCCAGCATGAACAGAATGGTGTTCATTAGCCCCTCGGCTGAGCACCACATGGTTCTCCTGGGTACAAAATAAAAGAAACCTGTTGGTGAGGATGATGGTCACAGTTCTGTGAAAGTAATGATCATAATCTTGTTGAGAGTGGCAGTCATAGTCCTGTTGAGGTTCTGGTCTTCCTCTGGATCCAACGAGTGGTACCAGAAGTCCCAAAATCTGAAGATTACATGCACTCACGTTCAGCTGAGAATGCTTAGTAGCTCTTCCCAGGGTGGGGAGTTTCACAATNGTTCTTTCTTTTTACCACAAGTATTCTAGCGGACGAAGTGTTTAAATAGTAAGCTCTAGGTAAAAGTAAGTAATTTCTGGCATTTGATTAAAATGCCTTTTAAAATTTTGTCATAACAAAAATTATTACATTGATGCATTTATTCAAGTGGAATATTAATTTCCAGTATTAAAAAAAAAATTAATGAACCACATTAATTGTAATAGATGATAGAAGTTTGTGCTGGTTTAAAGGTAAACCAGTGAGAGAAATGAACCTAACACAAGAGAGATTACAAAGCAAAGTTACAAGTTATTAAAAAGACTACAATAAATACAATTATACAGAGAAAACTGGTTCTAAAGCACAAAAAACAGATTTATAACCCAGCATGAACAGAATGGTGTTCATTAGCCCCTCGGCTGAGCACCACATGGTTCTCCTGGGTACAAAATAAAAGAAACCTGTTGGTGAGGATGATGGTCACAGTTCTGTGAAAGTAATGATCATAATCTTGTTGAGAGTGGCAGTCATAGTCCTGTTGAGGTTCTGGTCTTCCTCTGGATCCAACGAGTGGTACCAGAAGTCCCAAAATCTGAAGATTACATGCACTCACGTTCAGCTGAGAATGCTTAGTAGCTCTTCCCAGGGTGGGGAGTTTCACAATGGGTGATTTAACTCTGTGAGTCATGGGATACTTTTGGAATCTTTGATGGTCTAGGTCATTGCAGCTGCCTATTGTGCCAGTGCCTAATGGCCCATTAGCAGACAGGACCCCTCAGGCTGGGTGTGAAGGGGCAGGGGAAGCATCACAGCTGAGTCATTGGTGTGAAGACAAAGAAACATTTCCCTGCCTCACAGGGTTCTTTAAGACTCAGCTTGTAGCCTGAGGTGTCAGGGCAACTGCTGCAAATGATCTGTTATTAGCAGATCATCAAATATGACATAGACTATTTAGAACACACAGTTTTGGTTAGACCCACATAGTGATAAACTGGTCCCAGCTATGGTAACTAGGATGAAGTGGTAGTTATCAGACAGGTTAATAGAAAAATTAATAAAAAAAATGCATTCTCTATCCCAATTTCAAACTAGAAACTGGCCAAGTGGGTACCAGATTGATTTTATTTTTACTCCATCGTAATAAAGTTTACTTCCAATGTGTATTAGAACACAAAGCTGAATATCATATTGCCCAGTAGGTAAAAATGCAACAAATACATTTAAAGGTTAGAAGGAAGCAAACTCCAAATAGTAGAATTAAACCTCTACTGGTGATGATAAGTTATGGGGACTGCTGCTTAATTATCCTCTCTGACAAATGAAAATACACTACCTAATATTGCGAAGCCTGAACAATTTGCTGTGCTCCATATATACATGCACATGTACCGTCTACATGCTTTCCAGAGAGGAATTCATTATGCAGCTCACTACATATTCCATTTGGTCTGTGTGAACATCAGCCTTTTAATTAGATATTACTAATGAGGGAAGAAGACCACAAAATATAAATAAACTATTTCTGTTCCTTTTATTTCTCAGTCTTTCTCATATTACTGCCAGTATTGTGCTAATCCCAAGGCATTTGTGAGTGCAACTGTCACTGACTTCTCCAGCAATCACTTTGAAGTATTACTGGTTTTGAACACCTACTTCAATCATAATCAGAGGATAAATCAAAAGACCACAGAAGTAGACAACTATTTAAGTGAATTGCCCTGATAGCACTATTGGAGAAGGGATATTGAAAGTGTAAATAGCTGGTCAAATTTTTTTTTTTTTTAAATTAACATTCTTTTTGATACAGGATTATCAGGATATGCTACTGATTGAGAGAAATGGAGTTCTTGGATAAGGAAAGGGAGCAGCAGACGGTATCAAGCCTGCCATGTAAATACATTGTATTAATTATTATTAATGTGCCTTATTTTTTTCCCACTGAAGACACATGAAGAACAACTTGCTTGGATGTTATTAGAGTGTCAGTGATTCTTTGAAAATGGATGCAAGTTGTAAACTGTTTAAACAGAGTAATTTTGTAGTGATTTACTGCGGCTGATCATGTAGACCTAAAACCTGTAAAGCATTTTTAATGATTTAAGGCTTATGTGTTAGCTGCACGATATAGAAGTAGTAGTAGAATTGCAAGACGTCAGAAGACACATGAGAAAAACTGTTAAAAAAACCACCAACAAACATTTGATGATCTCATTTGACAAGCCCTCAAGAGATATTCACATTGTAGGAGAGATCAGTCATTGATGGATAAATGGCAACACTGTGGACTTAACCCCACCTTGGGAAGTGTGCTTTTATCAAGTTGGATTTGAAACATGCCACTCTCTAAGCCCTACTGTTTCTAGCTGATATTACAGAATCGCAGAATACGCCAAGTTGGAAAGGATCCACAAGGATCATTGAGTCCAGCTCCTGGCCCTGCACAGGACCATCCCCAAGAGTCACACCATGTGCCCAAGAGTATTGTCCAAATGTTTCTTGATCTCTATCAGGCTTGTGCTGTGACCACTTCCCCAGGGACCCTGTTCCACTGCCTAATAACCCTTGGAGTCAAGAACTTTTTTCTAATATCCAACCTAGACCTCCCCTGACACAACTTCAGGACATTCTCTTGGATCCTGTCATTGGTTACCACAAAGAAGAGATCAGTGCCTGCCTCTCTTCCCATCACAAGGAAGTTGTAACTGCAATGAGGTCTCCCCTCAGTCTCCTCTTCTCCAGCCTGAACAGACCAAGTGCCCTCAGCCACTCCTCATACAGCTTCCCCTCAAGGCCTGTCACCATCTTCACTGCCCTCCTTTGGATGCTTTCTAATAACTTAATATCTTTCTTATATTGTGGTACCCAAAACTTCACACAATATCCAAGGTGAGGCTGCCCCAGTGCAGAGCAGAGTGAGACAATTCCCTCCCTCACCCAGCTGGCGATGCTTTGCCTGATGCCCCTCAGGACATGGTTGGCCCTCCGGGCTGCCAGGGCACTNCTTTGCACTATTGATTCAAAGCTAGTTTGTCCAGCACGAGCTGGCTAGCTTTCCAGCACTGCTTGAATAAAGAACTTTGCTGCTAAAAGAACAAACTCTCTTAGCAGTTCCTTTCATACCGAGATTTTTAGGCATCAGTATTGTTTCAAAAGGAAAGGGAAAGAGTTCAGGATTATTTTCATTAGTTTTTCCTCTTCTCTTTGTAATTCCTATGTTCTACTCCAAAAGCAGGCAACCTAATTACGTTCTTATTCTAGATTAGAATATAAATGTCACATCAGAGTCAAGGAAGAAAACCAGTGTGCCAAAAACCAAACCAAAACCAAACTAACCAACCAACCAAACCAAACCAAACCCGACAAAACCAACAAAAAAATGGTACCCTCAATTGCAAATAAGACAGTTACTGTCTTCAGGACACCACCTGTCCACTATTCCCACTTAAGTGCATTGCGTTCATGAAGGAAGCAGAAGTTACAATATTCTTTCTCCCACAATGTTTAGTACTTCCAAACCAATAGACAAATTCTTAGCCATGCAGACCCCTTAATGATGTTTTTTTCCTTTATTGTGGTGGGGCTTTTCACATTCATTATCATGAAGGTGATTATAGTAGGATCTGATTTTATAGGGGTGTAGTCTGGCATAATTGAATAGCGGGTTTTTTTGACTGTGCATCACTTTACAGTGCTGATTTTACAACACATGTTCTTCCAAATTCCTTAATTTATTTTGCAATTTACCACTTTATCAAAGTTGGAAGATAAACACAATCTTTCTCAAAAGACCCTAAAATTTTCTGGGACTCTGCTGATCCATTCTTGTAAACACTGATCATGCTATATATGTGATTCCTACACACTCAAATGGAGCATGCTGGAAGGACAAGATTTAATCTCTTCAGTTACTAGAATTCAGTCAGACTGAAAATATTTGTATTAACAGATCACACAACCTACTCATTATCTCTGTGCACTGCTAAGGTCTTTATAATGCTGCAGCACTTCATGTTCACTTTGACCCTGAGCAAATAAAACCAGCAGGTATAATTTAGAAGGAAATCAGAATCTGGTATTTCCTGTTGTTTTTATGATAGCTAACTGTGTCTGTCCCTATCAAATTCCAAAACTAATGAATTGCAGTTTCAAGAGCTGGTTGTCCTACTGTCTTGCAATCCAAGAAAATAAGTATGTATTATACTGTCAAAAGAAACTTGCAAAGAACATAATTCTCTATTATGTAAAGAGAAAATGAAAGAGGGAAAAGAATTAATTGTCATCGGTGTTCCTGACACCAAGAAGGTGAGAAGCTGTCGGGGTACGAGACACCA
>VWZF01002357.1:0-35132 GCA_013396755.1 Sclerurus mexicanus
GGAGGACCACAGACATGGTATTTTTCTCAGACAACTGCAAGTGTAGGGAACGGAACAAAGGACTCTATGTAACTTTTGTTGACCTCACCAAAGCTTTTGACACTGTGAGCAGAAGAGGCCTGTGGCATATATTAGAATGATTAGGATGTACCCCCAAGTTCCTCAAAATGGTCATCCTGCTACACAAGGATCAGCACAGCCAAGTCAGATATGGCAATGTGCTCTCTGAGCCCTTTCCAATAACCAGTGATGTGAAACTAGGTTGTGTTCTTGCACCAACTCTATTCACAATCTTCTTCAGCATGATGCTCCAAAGGGCCATGACAGACCTTGATGAAGAAAATGGCATCTACATCAGATATCGTAACAAAGGAAGCCTATTCAACCTGAAGGCCACTAAGACCCTAAATCACCTTGTCCGTGAGCTGCTTTTTGCTGACGATGCCACTCTTGCTGCTCACACAAAAGCAGCTCTGCAGTGCTTAACATCCTGCTTTGCAGAGGCTGCTGAGCTCTTTGGGCTGGAAGTCAGCTTGAAGAAGACAGAAGATCTCTATCAACCTGCACCTCAGGAAGTCTTCCATCATCCCCACATCACCTTAGGCAAATCAGAGCTCAAGTCAGCCCATCAGTTCAGCTATCTGGGAAGCATCATTTCCTCAGATGGTAAGATTGATAAAGAGATAGACAACAGGTCAGCAAAGGCATACAGTGCTTTCGGAAAACTCCATAAAAGAGTCTGGTGCAATAAACACCTGAAGAAAAGTACAAAGATTAGTATCTACAGAGCCATTATACTGTCTGCTTTTCTATATGGGTCTGAATCATGGGTCATCTATCACCACCACCTGCGACTCCTCAAACGTTTCCACCAGCGTTGCCTCCGTACAATTCTAAACATCCACTGGTCTGATTATGTGACTAATGTGTCTGTCCTTGAACAGGCAGAGATCACCAGCATTGAGGTCATGCTCCTGAGAATGCAGCTGCACTGGGCAGGGCATGTCTCCAGGATGGAGAATCACCACTTCCCTAAGATTGTGCTCTGTGGTGAACTCATCACTGGCTGCTGCAAGAGAGGAGCCCCGAAGAGGAGATACAAGGGCTCCTTGAAACAACACCTCAGCTTTGGCCATGTTGACCACCATCAATGGTCCACTCTGGCCTCCAATCAGGAAACATGGAAACACACCATCTATAATGCTGCTACTTCCTTTGAGAACACACACAGAATCAATCTTGAGAAGAAAAGTCAATGCAGAAAGAACCATGCCTCCCCAACACAGCCTTTGCAGATTTTCCACAGTGCCTTTTGCAACCGTTCTTGCCAATCTCGCATTGGCCTTTTTAGTCATCAGTGTGCTTGCAGTAAATATGGGTAGAGCCCCTCCCAAATCTTCGTTCACGAAACCTAGCCATGATGATGTAGGCAAACCAGACAAAGAAGCCTTCAACATCTTTCAACTAAAATTGCTTCATCACATGGGAAATACACAGGAATTTTTTTTGCAGTGGGTTTTTTCTTTGTTTTTTAACCATATTAGGCCATATACAAGAAACAAGTTTCTATTTCTCTCTTTGGTTAACTGTTAACTTCATACCAGAAAAGTTCGCTTTGATCAGCTGCCTGTTACATTTAGTTTGACACCTATTGGTCTATGGATTTGGAGGTTTTCTATTATCAAACCTTTTGTTTCTATAATCTTTATATAATTTCAGGTTTTCTATTATTTCTGTTATTGATTTTTTATTCCCTGTGGATTGTGAAAACCCATTTGAAAAGAGCAGGCTAAGAAATTAACAGAAATTAGTCTCCCTTCAAAACCTATGATTCTCCCTTCAAGATGTAGGCTCTCTTTGAAACACAATTCTGTAGTACTTTATTTGGATTTGTCTGGTTTTCTTGACTCAGCTTACATTTAAGGCTCGATATAAGGAAATAAATTGGATTGTTATTATGGTTGCTTACTTCCTTCTGGCAGTTGCAATAGTTAGCTGCCCTTATGATTCATTATGGTTTCCCATCTGCTGCTTGTTTCTGTTCAAGATGCTGTGCATTTTTAATCTTTAAATTGTTAGATCTGAGTTAGTTTGGGGATACATAGCTCCCCCAGAGGTCTCCTAAAGACAGGATTTTCCTACTGCCATTTCTTCCAGAAGGAGGAGGTTTCCATTCTGTGAAAATAAGTGTCTATAGTGCATGGAAGGGAATGATATGTATACTGAAATTCTTCTTGAGGAAAGAAATTTATATATTGTTGTCAGTAGTGACCCACTGTGGTTCCAATTCTGTCTTCAGGAAGTGCATTTGCAGAATAGGCAGCATCTTTTCCACAGGCTATGTTATTTTTAACACTTTCTTAAAATAATAAACTGGTATCAAACCTAATGGAAGGAGATATGGTACCAGGCAAAATAAAACATCCACATAATTTATTTACACCGTTCTTGAAAGTAGCTATATATTTTAAATCCTTCCCTTTTACGGGTATGCATACTGTGAGTCATTTAAAGAATATCTGATTTACAATGAGAAGAAAATGTTATTCCACTGTAAGATGTCTGAAATTGCCCAAATTTTCAAAGTCCTGGCTGAAAATATTCATTTACTTGTAAGACATCTACCTCTTGATCTAACAGAGAAATGCAGCTGTTTTTCTATAACTCCATTCAGTTAACAATTAAGAAAATGATAGCTTATTCTTGAATCCACTTCCTTCATTCAAGAATGCAGGCCTGCATGTATATATTTTTATATATATATATACACACAAACACACACATGCACATATTGTGTTCATTTCCCAAAGACATAAATAACTTCCAAGGAACCACAACAGCCTTTCCTGACTTTGCAGAAAATTGCCTTAAATCATGTACACAAGGCTTCAAAGTTCTCTCATAGTTGAATGTCAGAATATGTTTTAATTTGGGGGTAAAAAGAAAAGTTGCAAACCCAGCTCACCTGACTAAATAGCTAATCTTGGAAATGAGCCATGAAATCATAGGCTACTGCAGCTGAGAAATGACCTTATTAAATATTTCTGCCTAAAATTTTCTACTGGGTTTACTTGATAACTCTAGCTACAGCACAAGCACAAGTTAGTTTGGCTCAGTTCTGATCTCAGGTTCATGCTAGTTTTGCTGAGATCATAATTTATTTCATCATGGAAATGTTTATGGTTATGTGATTTAGCCCAGCAAGCATTGTGGTTTTCTTCTCTTATGAGACTTAACTGGTAACAATAAAAAAGAGATTAAATATCTTAGGTATTTCAGCATCTCAGGATGCAGCTTTAGTGGCTTGGCAGTGTAGGCTGAATGTGTTCATAGGTTCTCTTTCTGACTAATGACTTGAACTAGTGTTGTGGCAGATGCCCATTTACAATGTTATATATACACACAAAATGCACAGCAGATTCCCCGTAGCAGATTGCCCAAAGAGCTATGGTGGTGGCTGTACCAATTAGCTGAAAGCAGGAAAGGCTGATCTGGTTTGGTGTCTATGTCACTTAGCATCACACATCTGGTGGCTCAGGTTTGACCTATGAGAGTTTGCATCACCTCTTGCAATGTCCAGAGAAATCTCTGCAAGTCAGTGCAGGCAAAAATCTACTCCCATAGGCAATACTGAGAGATACATCCCACCCTAGAGAAGAAGAGTGTGCATCTGCCCTGATACCTGTATCGAGGGACAGAGTAGGATGTCTGTTTCTTAGTAGAGACTTGGCAATTTCTAGTGTGGACAGGGAAGGTTTGTCTCATTGCAGAAAGCACTGATGTCAACTACTCAGCTAAAGTATATATACTTCTGGTTCCTCTAGTCAGAGAGACAAACAAAAGCTGAGGTGGGTCCTTACAAAGGAAAATCAGAAGAGCCCAGCTTGTTCAGCCTATCCTCTCAAAGCTTGTTACCAGCTATAACTCGTGTCTGTAAATATCTATAGGTCAATATGAAGAATGAGGCAAGTTAACTGCAGGGGTCCATGCTGGCAAAGAACAATTTGGTTTGAACTGGCTACTCATGCATTTAGGCTTAAAATCAGAAGGATATTTTAAGGTTTCAGAAGAGCAAAGTTCAGTAACAGCTTTCTGAAATGCTGCCAGAGTGACAGAGGAACAGAGGAACAGACTCCTAAGTCTTCCTGGTCTTGTGGATTCCTCTTCCCTTGTTTACAACCACAAAGCTTAGGAATATTCAAATACCAAAATCAAAGCTCTGTGCTGCTTTCCAAATTGTAGTTTATTGATGTCATCTTGGTAAAAGCAAGGAGGTGATGATTACAAAATCTCCAAAATGGGGGGCCATAGTTCATAACTTTGTTTATTGGTCTTGATGAAAATATAGTGATCATCCGAGAAAGATGTGAATCCTCTCTGGGGCATCTTCAAAACCATTCAATAAATTCCAACCACAATTTAAAACCCACTTAACTACTTTCTGCTTCACTGCCCCAAATATGAAGCAGACTTCTGGAGGCAGAGAATAAAATATATTCATTTCTTCAGTATTAAAAAAGCAACCCAAAATGTATTATATATATAAATTACCCAAGAAAGAATGAATCAAGAAAGAGAAAGAAATATCAGTTTATGATATTGCAGTACTGAAAGAGGCTTAGCATAGCTGTGAATAGCTGGGTAAAGAAACCATGATAGAGCAGCTGTATCTGACCTACTCTTTGTATTCCAAATAAATGTGAAAAACATGAGTGAGGTAGTTTTATGTGATGATCAAAAATGAGAACTTCAGATAGAATCAAAAAATATATCAGTAAATCTCTACATAAAAACTCAGGCAGGTTCTCTGCATAGCTAGTATAGTGAGTGAGCGAAGATTTCTTCTCTGTTTTCCCTTTGCATGGTTCCCTTATATAAAAACAAGTAATTTGGAAATGACAAGGAGCACTGTGAGTTATGTTTTGCCAAACAGACCCTCGTGCAGAGCATCTTTCTCAATGAATGACTAAATAAATAAATAAATCATTAGCAAGAAGGAATAGAATAGAGATGAAATCTGGCTACTTAGTTTTAATTGAATTTACTATGTTTTGGTGACTGTGTATGAAACAAGCTTATAAAAAGGGCATAGAAGAAAAAAAAAGAAAGACACTTTTGGATCGTGGGAGAAAAGAAAGGAACAAGGATAATACTCTGCTCATAAAAGAAAAAAACAAACAACGTCATCTTTATGATAAAGGCAAGGGATGAAATTTACCATGGTTTGATAGAAACCAACACAGTATTGAATGTGTACACCAGTTAAAAACCATTGATACCATAGCAGTGGCTAAAGACAACAGGGTTTTTTCTATTCGCTTCCAGATTAGTAGAGAATTAAGAAGTTCTCTCAGTATGGTATTTTACTGAGGAAGGAGTAACTGAATAGCAGAAGCTTCCTTCCAAACAACAATAGCATGGATTGACATAGATTTCTTGGCAAAGCTGCTCAGTATGCACACAAAATAAATCAAAAAATAATTTCAAGGTAATTTTAAAAAACCTCAGATGAAAAATAAATTACATTATTTTCTTCCTATGAGTTAACTTGTTACGCTGGTAAGGAAATCAAAGGAAGAATCAGAATTACCCACTTTGGGAAGCTGGAATTGTTTTAAGAGTATTATTTACTCATTTTGTGGGGGCTAGAATCCCTACGAATGGTGCAGAGCTGTGATGGCAAAAAAAGAAATTGGGAAAGTTCTGATATCCTCTAACTGAGCTTCAGCCAAGTTTTCAGCAAGTAACGACTAATGTTTTCTATGACATATAGACTTTCCTCCTAGACTGAGACAAAGCACACTCAATAAGCAGTATGCTTCACTTCATTACCTCATGACTGGATTTCCTCAAGTACTGTCAGAGGATGAAAAAACTTAATCCTTTAAATGTCCTTTGAAAAGTGCATGTACACACATACCTACACACAAATACACCCTTACACACATAGTCACCCTTACACCCTTACCTGCACACTGTGAAAATTTCACTGTTTTAATTTTTATCCAGTAGGATTTTGATACAAAAACTGTGCATTTCATGACCCTCAGCTAAGCTCTTGTTATATTTTTCAAAAGGATAGAGCCTCAAATGAAAATTACTTTAGTCTAAATAAAGCTTTGAAAGAAAATATATTAAATGTATTTCATTGATATCTTAAGGTTACCACTTAAAATATACATACTAGAGATCTTTGTAAATCTAATAAAGCTGGAAAAGAATGGAAAGACCTTGAGGGAAATAACAGACTAGATTAAACCTTGAAGGAAGACTGACTCTGAATTTCACATAAAAGGAAATGTACAAATGTGTCTACTTTGGCTTTTCTGGTCTTGCAGTTTACACTAGATGAGAGATATGCTGCAAGTCCTGATTTCTATGAACGTTATATTAAACTGGAGGGTCATGATACACACTTCAAATGGTATGAGATTCATATCTTGCAGACACAAATGCTATCCAAGCTTTATCATCAGCAGACTGTGGAGAACTCTATACATTTTAACAGGTATGTAATTGTGTCATCTCTATATGCATTTCAAGTCATGCTTTCATTTTAAACAATGTAAATCCCCAAAACATTATTATAGCTTTATTACCTCATCTCCCTGTTTGTTTTCCATCCCTTTCAGCACTGCAAGTTTCCCATTATTTCAAGCACAGAAGCTTTTGAATGGTGATAAATACCCTTATGGTACTCTTCATGGAAATGATACACCCAATAGTACTTTGACTGCACTTAATGAACTTCTTGATGATAATCATCTACTACTAATACATAACTCTCCACTTCAATGAAACTTTATAAATATTAAGTGGGACAAATTCACTACATGGAAGAGTTGACTACTTAAAATAAGAAAGACAATCTTACAACCCAAGGAAGGAATATAAAATCAGCTGAAAAACTTGCAGTTCAGCCATTTAAGAATTAGCAGTTTTGCTTTCAGTACCTCTTACTCTGTACACCAAAAGGGAAAAATATTGTCAAATCCTGCAGTGGTAATCCCTTATGTGAAACGTCTGATTATGAAATAGTCAAGATTTCATAGAATTTTTATTTTTATTCTATTCCAGTATTTTTTGTTGTTTACTGCAGGATTAGTCCCATTGATTTCAATGAAAATTCTCAGCAGAGCAATCTGGAACAACTGTACTATTTAAAGTAAGACTATTAGAACCTCCTTTGTAATTATTGCAGCTCAGAAGCACTTGCACACAGAGCGTCAGCAGAAAGGATTTTAAGTATTCTCTTAATAGACCACAGAAATAGTTTTTCACTAGCAGGTGTCAGAACTATTTGTCCTTTTGACAACTTGCTGTTCCAGATTTGTAGGTGATCAGTGAACAACATATCATATAATCACAAAAGCCAGGAGAAGAGAGAAAGCAGAGGAGGTAAAAATTATTATCTTTGTCAAGGACAGTAAGGAAATCAAGAAGGATAATCTAGAGGCACACACCTTAAATTGATCAAAGAATAGCTCACTAGGAGCCTTGCTTTGTACTGCTCCTGAGGTAGGCAGAAGGCAGACAAGAAAGAGTTAAGGAGAAAGTGCAGGGAAAGTGTGTGCAGTACAAAGGTTTTAGATATAAATGAGAGTAAACAAAAGAGGAAAAAAGTGACTTGAGACTCAGGTGAGAGCTAGAGAAGCTTTGTTAACATAAGATACCACAAGAGTTGGCCTCTAGGCAGTACATAGTTACAGGCTGAGAGAAAGATAAGAGCCTCCAAAATATGTGGGAGAGGAGGAAACTAAAGGGAGAGATTAAGATTCAAGTGGAGCATCCATTCTGACACTTCAGTGAGCAGTGGCAGATAGGAAGAGGTAGGATGGAAAAAAAAGGAAGGTTCAAAGAAGATTCAGTGCATTTCAAAACAGAAAGAGACATCAGAAATGTTCATATAAATTTTGTGTGGAAACATCAGTTTTATGACCTGGGTGGGAGGGAAGAAGAGCACACTCTTTCTCATCTTTTTTGTGTTTGTGTTTTTTGGTTTGGTTTGTTTTAGTTTGGTTTTGGGGATTTTTTTATGCTTTTGTTGGGATTATTTTATTTTTATTTTTATTTTACTTTATAATTTTATTTTATTCTAATGTGTAATTATTCTGCCTTAAAAGGGTGATGATAACCAGGAAAAGAATTTGGAAAGGCTTCTCTGAATGCATTGCCTGTTTGTTGACTAGAAGTTCCCAATACCAGTGAGGAGATAAGAAAACATGCTCAAGACATGTTAGCAGCTTTGTACCCTTGAGATTCTGCAGCAGTACAAGCAAACAAACTGCAATTCCAGTGAAATACATGCATTAATATTAAAACAACAAAAGCATAAAGCCTGGAATTTAAAACACCACTGTGTAAATGTTCTTGTTGTCCCTAATAAAAAAAAAACTTTAGTGAGCTCCTTTGTTTCATAAAAGTGAGACCTATTAGAAAAGTTTGTGCTGTGACAGGGAAGCTGAAGTGACCAGCTTTCATCACAAATCAGAAAAAATGGGTCTGTTTTCATGTCTACAGCTAGTGCAATTATATCCAAAGGAAGTAAGGATTTGGAACACTCATCTCAAAGGGCCTGGCTGTCACCAGATGCAAGCTGAATACTTCCCAAAGCCCAGATCCTGTCCATGACTTCCCATGTGCAAGATCAGAATTTACTGTTTTATGATAATTTTCTCTCTCTTAGAATTAGTTACAAAAATATGTCTCTCTACTTTTTATTCCTGCCTGTGAAGAAGAGAAAATTCTCTCTCTCATACTTAGAAATTTTGTCAAGGGTGAAAGAAATGCAGATTGAAAAAAAACCCAAATACCTCAAATACATCAAAACCTCACAGTAATAAAACCAATCCAGATATAGGAAACCTTTGATTAAATAATAAAATGAATATTCTACAATGAACAATTAGAAATAATGTTAACAAGTAACAGCCTTTATTTACAACAACAATACTTTCCACTGTTTTTTTTGGGACAGTCTTCATCTACGGTCTTCTATTAAAAAAAGATTGGATTATGGTCTTTTAATCAATATCCTTATAGATGCTAATTAAAATGAAATGAAGACATGGGGGAACTCATTCAAATAACAGCTCAATTAGGGATGATAGATTTACATACAGTTCATACAGTGACACTTGTATGGCAGGCAAAGTTTTGCTGAAACAGTTGAAATAATGGAGTCTGGGGCTTCAAATGCATCTTAGATGGTGTTTTACAACTAAGATTTAAAGACAGTTTTGATGAGAAGTCACTTCATGGAAATGTGGACACTTTCACCTAAAGACTATGGGAAGAGGAGTCTAACCCAACTACTGTATGATAAAATACGGAAGACATTGGAGAACTTTCTAGGAGCCAGTCATAACTTCATCTTGCTAACAGTTTTCCCAAATTATTTCTATTTTGTAGCAGAAACACTTGTAAAGTACTAAAAACCCCACAACACTGCAAGACTGATTTAAGGTACATATGACTGTCACCAGTCTCAGCTAAGGACTCCTGCTGCTGGACAAAGTAGAGGCACCATGCATCATGGCATGGATGCCCAGACAGCATGTAGTTGCTTTTGCCAAAGGTATGTTGTACCACTACAATGGCCTTCCTGGGAAACCTCAGGTTGCAGCTGGAAAGAAGACAAAAGGCTTCTGCTGATGTCAATCTGTGCACAAAGCCACCAAGGGTACCACAGGCAACATAACTAAGGTCCCAGGAGCTCTGTGCAGCTTGGGGAGCATTAGTTCCTCCTGAACCTCACAGTAAATATCTGTATACATCCATGTGATGTATTCAGAGCTACACGCCTTCTCCTAAAGGACATCCATCAGCACCACTTCCCCAAACTCTTGTCATCAGGCAACTACCAGCACTTAAGAAAACTTTAGTGAAATGGAAAATAAATAACATATTAAAACGAAACTTGATTAGAACTTATTTAAAGACTGTCATTACCACTTCATGCCAGATGGGAAACACAATGAGTGTGCAGATGAGATGCTGGTACCTGTCAAAACCAGGTCATATGAAAATCTTTGTTTTATTATTGCTCCTTTGAAAGCATTAACAAAGCCTGAGACACTGAATTTTAATTTTGGATTTTATTTTTTTTCATTCTGTCCATTACACACCCACAGAGGCCAGCTGAAAATAGGCAATATGAAACATTGAAATGTTTCAAGGGCCAGTAAAACAACATCCTCTACAAAACAATAGCATGTGATCACAGAGGGACACATTCAGTGCATTTTATTTGACAGAAGTGGTGACAGCAGTAAAATTCAGAAACTGAAACAACTTCCAGAGAATTTGAAAATAAAGTAGCACATATAAAATGTCATCCCACAGACGTCTAGTCTATATGGTACCACAAACTGAGTACTTCCTTCCAGTTTAGCTGGAAGGCAAACAGAATGCAAAAGATGAAAAGTAATAGTGACATGAAGGTTAACACCACGTCACAACAGAAGTACCTCTGCATAATGTGTCAAAATGAGGCATTTGTCCTTGGGAAAATAGAGTGGTATCATTTCATATAAATATATTTATATAATTTGAGATTTCTTTGCATATATTTATATACGCAACATGCACACAAATTGACTTTAAATGCATGTACACTGCTGAATAAAGATACCACATCAGTGAGCACATCATATGATCTCAATCAAGCTCTGCAAATAGCCCAGAGGGATGTAAGCATCACTGGAAAGTTGAGGAAGTCGCACGCTTTTATTTCAGAGTCTGTTAGAAAATACAGACATTAGGCAGGTTACATAAGAAATTCAAATCCAAGTACAACTAAAAAGTCTGCTTTTTGATCAACATTGCAGTTTTTCAGCACAAGTCATCATAGAGGCCCTTGGTGGTGTATACAGCCCCTTCCATGGGCTGGGCTGATAGATGTTCCCGTCTCCAGGGCTCAGCCAGCCAGGGTGCTGGTGGGCTCTTTGCCTCCCGCACCAGAGCACTGTCACAGTTATTTTATTTCTGTGTCCTCTCCAGCTCTGAATACTCTTCTCTGTGAATTTCTGACTTCACAAGTGCCAAGATTAGATTTAAAGGGTAGTTAACAGGCTTTTTGCTTAAAGTTTTGCTATCAGTTGTATTTATAGTTTAATTCATCAACAGATTCTTGTTGCAGCCTTCTCATTTTAAAGCAAGCTTCTTTCTGGGGAAAAGAGATCACAGCTAGGGCAATGAGTTTTGTAAGGATGTTCCAAAACAGCATTAGAGGGGAAAAATCAAGCCATCTCCTTATGCATGTTTCATTGGCACTAGTTCACTGAAGCTCACAAAGCTTTCAGACATGGAAATAAAAGACTTTCTCGCTGAAATCATTGTCACAGGTTCTTCATAAGTCTGGGAAGTGGGAATACACGTAACTAAGCAAATCAATGTCCTGAAGAGCTTCATGTATGTACTATGGGGCTACCCACAACTGGGGTATTTTTCTGAGCTGAAGGCTAGAAGACAAGTTTGAAAGGAATATTTAAGCTTTTAAGATGATTATAGGTGACTGTGCAGATTTATAAAAGTATCTAATGGAGCTAGGTATCCTATTTCCCCCGACGTTCAAAGTTTTTTAGGCACTTCTCTCCATATGAGATGCCACAATTTAATTTACCCTTTAACTATAATTTTTTCAGAACACCAAAGTAAAACACTTTCTTCTAGTAATTCTTCTAATTAAATGTTGTTGACTGAAAGATGTTGCACATATCAAGTTTTTTAAAAAAATCTAAGTGTGTGATATTTTATCTGTCTCTGCCATTTTCATCCTTAAGTAGAAAGAAATAGAAAATATTTTTATATTCCTGGGGTAAAAATCCTACACAGCTTGTTCCCTCCAAAACGGTCTGTGAAAACTAGAAGCAAGATGTATACTTGTACATTTTTGCAAAGTAATAAAAGACTTAGCTCTGCTCCTCAATGAACTGCCTGTTACAGTCAGCTAACTATAAATTGATCAGCATCTTATTCATCCATGCTATAGACTTTTTCCACAACCTCTGGGAAATGTGCCTTCTTCCCTAACCCCTTAACAAATAAAACAGATTTCTACCAGGCAGCTGTAAAATGTTTGCTTGCTTAAAACCTTGCTATCCTCGAAAACACAGGAATTGCCATATCTGATCAGCTCAATGATCCATCTCACCCACTATGTCACCTTCAGTGCTTGTACCTGAAGGGACTGTAATGAAGCTGTTTTTAAAAGGATGCTTGTTATCACTGTACAGTGTGCCCGACATGCCATTTCGAAGGAAGCAAAGAGGCTCTTCATCTTATTCAAATTACAGACAAGAGGAGCTACAGTCATTATTTAGAACCTGCAGAATTTAATGAGTTAAGAAACAAAATGTTTGAATTGGCACAAAATGTGAGTGAATAAAAGAGTGCAAATCCTTGCTGCACTGAGATCAATTGAGTTACAGTGATCTGAGAATCTGCTTCAAATCACTAAACTTGGAAGCTTCAAAAGGGATTCTTCTTTTCCTTTGTTAGTTGTTAGACACAGACAGCCATCTAATAAAGTAATAATATTTTAGGATAAGTTCTTAAGTAGGTTGTCAACTATGATTTACTATTATTCTCAGGAAGATCATAAAAATATTTTCAAAGCAGACAGAAACTTGTAGGGACGCATTCACATTAGAAGGTTGCAGCAATATCTTGATTTCTTTTTTTAAAAAGAAAAATATCAAAAATATATTTCTATGCTTTTTACTGAACTTCTGTTTTGCAATACAAATAAGGGACACATTCAGATTTCATGCATAGCTTGAACATGAAGATTAAACTGTTACTTTGTGACAATACTAAAAAAGAAAACAAAAACAAACAAAAAAACCCCCAAAATAAAAACCTAAAAAACAACACCCACCAAAAAAACCTCCCAAAACAAACCACCAAAAGAAACAAGTCCAAAACCGCACATATTTAAAAGCTTTTTGTATTCTGACATGTGGCATGAATTTAAGCTTTCAGAATGGCAGAATTTGCCCACAGCATGTATTTCTTGAGTCATAGAAGACAAATAATACAAAGATTGTTTAAGCAATGACAAGAGCCCCAAGATTTTGCTAAGTCTCACTTGAGTCTCCCCAGAAGCTGCAACTTGCATTGGATAAACTAGGCAAAAGCAGCACTGGAAGTAGAAACTCTTTCTTTCCTACTCTCCTGTCTCAGTCTTCATGAAAAGGTAAACAAAGATGAAATATATGAAGAGAAGAGCTGGAGCATCCTCCTGTCCATCTCTAGTTGTTGAATGGTCTCAACACCCTTGACAGAGATGAAAATACAGACAGAGAACAATTGCTTCTATCAGGATGAGAAGATCTCAATGCAGCTTAAAGCTTTGCACTTAATGGTTTTGAGTAAAATAGCAAAACAATAAAAAACCTCAAAAATAAAACTAGTTATTCAAGTGTCTGAAAGCTGGTAAAGATGTTTTCAGAAGGGATGCTACAATGGCCAGTGATGGTTTCCATGTGTGAATTACCAAGAGTGACTGGAAGTTATGGGCCCAGGATGGTTTGTCAGGGCTGTTCTGGCTACTGCACCCCATGTCCTTGGGTGGCTACTGGCACTGGTGCTGCACACTGAAAGTTCACAGGCATCCTGCAGTGGAATCTTAAATGCTGACCTCTGTTGTCCTCTGTCCATGAACTCCTGGCTGATATTTTGTATTGGCTTTTAAGAGTATAAACTTACAATTCATGATGAATTTGAACCATTTTATTCTGCTTTCAAGGTCACATGAATGGTGAATCTTTACTTCTCTATTGATAGTACCTCCAGCTTCATGTCCTCAGCAAGTTCTAGCAGTCCTCACCAATGTTTTGTGCCAAAGTTTTTAATGAAAATAGCAGATTAAACTGATCTAGAGAGCCTCTTTGAGGACCTCCATTGGTAATCTGCTACAGCTGTTATGAAGATAAATGTTAAAGGGGTTTTTTTTAGTTTTTTTTTTAGCAATTTTGTAGTTCTTTCTTGCAAGTTGCATCAGTTTGCCGTATGACACTATGGTAAGTGGTATTATCAAGACTAAATACACTGAACTTAGGGCTTTGCATTTTCTAGAAAATCTCTGACTGAAGACTGGTTTTACATAGAACAGGGCCAGGACAGAACAATTGCACAGTTAGGGTCTGTTACTTTTTATATATTTTTTTTTTCATCAAACCAGGTTCTTCTTTCTTTTTCTCTGCCTTATGGCCTCTACAAAAAATTTGATAATAAATCATTTTAATTTTAAAAAACCAGAATTATTGTCTTAACACCATTGCTGGCAGAAAGGACATATTTACCTCTAAATTAACCTGCCAAATATCACTGTAGAAAATTGCAGTGTCACCGAGCAAGAGAAAAAAATGTATTCTTACAAACAGGAAAGGAGATGTTTCTGTTCTGCTGATTGGAAACTGAGGCATAAAGCCACGAAAAGTAATTTTAATTGAACACAGAAGTTCGTTCAAATCTCTTCTAAGAGTCTTCTCAGCAAGAATAATACTAAGCAAAAAGTGAAATTGGTCGATGATACTCACTTCTCAAGCCTTGACTGTTGAAGCTTTAGAGTGTCATACATATTAGGAAGCTTACCAAACAAACACTCTTAAATACAGTTTGCTAAACAACTTGTTTGTACAAATTTCAAAAGAATAAAGAAAAAAATTGTAAGGCTTGATGGGCAATTCATGACGAATTACTTGCTTGACTGACCTTGAGAAAAAAAACTCTTAGAAGAAGTCAGTTAAGACTGTTTTACATCTGTTTATTTTTTGCCATTTCTTATGAGGCTGCCAACATGAAGATATTTTGACTATTGCTAGGACCTCAAACACAACCACCACTAATTTTCCATAGATAAGAGATTTCACAAGGTAATAATTTACAGTAATTTTCAACTGATTTCTCAAAAATCTTTAGTGTTTTTAGCTCACTTAGATCACTGCGTCTATATTCTTATTCTAGATTCTAACCCACATACATTTTTCACCCCCTTTCCTCCTTGAAGTTAGGAAATTAGGAAAACTAATTGAAACCTATAATTTGCAATTTGTGCATATAGTTTCCTGTAAGCCTTTTTCCAGTTGTCATTTGCCTTCTTCATAGAACTATTCCTTATCTTAAGGTGAAATTAATTTACTCCTTCATCTCTTTTTATCAGTCTTGGTTTTTCCTCTTCTTAGATAATTTCTTCCTCTCTGTCTTCATTTACTCAATGAAATTTCAAGTCTCTTCACTGATGTACTTTTGTCTCTGAGCATTTGAAAAAGTACTCCTTAGCCTTTTCACTTCTATGCTCCATTATAATCATCTGCCATTTTGTATACAATGCTGTGGATTTTTATTTCTTTGTTTTTTATTTTTATTTCCCTACTACTTTTCTCTAGGTGTCACTAGAAGTATCTAATTCTTACCAGTCTTTGGGTTTATCTTTATTGCTATAAAAAAATTTACAGACTGATTAAGAATCCCAAAGTAGTAAATTGAAATATGGGAAATGCTCAGAACTCTTCATTAATATTTGCTAGTTTTTGTTAAATGAAAAGTAATTACAAGTTCCTTTGTGTCACACAGGTAGTCATTAGTGTTGAATATGTTTTTGGGAAATAAGATAGTGGATCAGAGCAAAGCATTAAGTTGTCTATGCCTATTTGGATACAATAACTATAATGGCAGTCAGGAGACTCAAATGGTTCATAGTGTAAGTAATTTCCTATTATTTTTCCCCTTCTACTTTTTGGGATGCAAGACAATGTTGTGTTTCTTTCCAGTGAAGATTTTTTTATAAGCTGCCCTATTTCAAATAACAGAATAATATTAATATCGGTGACACTAAAACAATTTTTAAAATATAATGAGCTTGTCATTTTAGTTTTCCAGAAGATGAATGTTGTGCTGTGATCCCAGTCTTTTTGAGACTGAGGAATCCTTTGAAACCTGCCCAGGAACTCTCATGGGCCCTGGCTTTGCTTCACCTGGAAATAAGGACAGGAGAAGATGAAATATGATTGAGACTCACTCACAAGCCTTAGTTCTGTCTAGAATAGATTTAAACTTGGTCAAATTAAGAGATTGCGAGACTATAGGAATTTAAGTCACAGAACCACTATTATGGGTCACTTCTCATAACATTCTACAATCCTGCCCTCTGCTCATCTGAATGACCGACACAATTTCATTAAACAAAGTCAATCTGAGCTGTACTGCAGCTACAAATTTAGTTAGAGAGTCTCTAGAGTAAACCTCAAATTTCAGTTATTTCTACTTTTCCCCAAATTTAAGCATGACATTTTAACTGAGTTTGTATTTCATCCTTCTTCACTCCTCCATCCTTAGTTTTTAATATACCACAAAGCTTGCATTGATATCACCTCTTATGTGGGAGAACGCTCAACCTATGAGGATTGCAAAAAGCACTTTTATAGATGGACCTATGAGGCTGATGCGGCGGACCACATGGAGTTGTGGACTTTTGTGGTTGATGTTTAATGATTATGTTTTCTGATTGTATGCTTCTCAGTTTCAAAAGGTTTATTGTCACCCTTTTCATGGTTTTTCCCTCACGGTTATCTCCGCTTGTTATTTCATCCCCAGTTCAACTCCATATTGTCTTCTTCCCCTCATAGTTTTATCGCCTTTGCCCTGAACCTATGTTCCTCATTGGTTCTCGCTCCTCCCTTTGGCGAATCATTTTTTATTGGTTAGCCAGTTGCTTAGTTACTTACTCCACCCCCACCTTTGTCCAATCCCATTCAAGTTCTAGCACCTTCCCTCAGCACCCTATAAATACCTGTGCTCCCCTCAATAAAGTGACTTTTTCACCTTCGTTCACAGCCTTAGTGGCAGAGTGTTCATTAGGTCATCTTTAGGTCAATGGCTTGTCACTGTTATGGCATCTCAACACACGAAACATTTGTCTCATTATTATTTTCAAACAAAAATAGACATCAGACAGAGTTGTGTGGGATGGATTGCTTAAAGGCTGTATGTAAAAGTCTATAAGGACTTAAGGTGCACAACTGCCTGTCTCAAACACTGTTAAGACCACAGAAGGACTGTGCCATGAGATAAGCACAGAACGGAGTAACAGAATGGTGCTAACTCCAGACCTGGTAAGGTCTGTCTAACACATCCTGGGTAATGCATCCAGACAAAAATTGCCACTGTGGCAAACTGCGTAAAGAAGCAACTGCTTATATACATATCATTGGTCAAAAATCACACCAAGTTATGGGACAAATGGCATCTGTGAGCACTGGAGCCCTCCCCTCCTGAGTATACCTCTGTGGATACATGAAACTTGGACTGTAAGTTAAGCCAGTGTGAGAAGAACTTGAGAAAAGGTAAAGGTGGTACTATTGTCCAAGCGTTATCTCAGGCCCTAGGGAGAGGTAAACAAAGCTGGAGGAGAAAAATGTATCACTGATAATGGACACAAAGAATGCAGACTTTATGGGCCACAGGGCCATACTTGCCAACTCTGCAACTATGCTGAAGTCAGCTTGTACTGGGTAAAATGTAGTTCTGGCAGGGGGGATCACAACCCACTCATTCAAGAAACCCACCAATTCAAAAGAAGAGAAAGACTGAGCATGGGACTAATTGGCATTAGAAGTGAGGGAATCATTTAACCAATGGAATAAGAGAGCTGTGTAGCCAATGAGCATTAATTCCTTTGTTTTTAAAGTGTATAGACAGTGGAAAGTTTTGAATGACCTTGGGACCACCACCATGGAGAAGAGCAGGGTGAAGAAGGACCAACAGGACACCACTGGATCCAGGGATAGTTACTATCTTCTGCTTAATATGTCTCTCTCTCATGCTGTCTCTTTCCCTCCCTCCCTGACATTTTTTATTTCTATCTCTCTATCTCACATTCATATACTGTTAAATAAAATCTGTACCATTGTCTTAGGCATATGGTCTTGTTTGCACCTTAATTTGGGCAGAGGCATCTCTCAATAATTGGATCATAACAGAGTCCCAGAGCAATGTACTGCTTTTCAATAAAGGCTGTAAATTCTTTCATAACATAGACGTTATTCCACCCATTCTCAACAAACCATATAAAGCTTGCTTTGCTCTCATCTTACTCAAGAACTTTGAAACTGTTTCATTCTTCTGATCTAGCTGTCTAATGCTTTGCTTTTTCCTCAGAGTATAGGCATTTCAATAGAAGTGATAGATTTAGCCACAGGGAATGACGTGTGCAGACAGTACATTTCTTGCAGTATTCACTGACATCTATCACCTTTCTTTCGCCTGTATACAATGTTTATTCCAGTGGGTCTTTTCCAGAGGAATTTGTCAGCTTGCAGAGCTGTTTTTATGGTGCTGCACATCCTAGTGCTCTGTATCACTTCTTACCCAGGATTTCAGTGGAAGTGAGCTTTCCATAAGTATCTCAGGGCACAGTAAAGGCTTGAATGTAGCAAAGAGAACATCTGCTAAAATTGTATGTTTATGTCATATGCTCTACTGTGTATTGTTTCTTCATGCATTATTTTAAATTGCAGAAAGTCCCCATCAGATCAGCCATGATGCAGTATGCTATGCCTGTGTTAGGTGGAATTATATCCTTTAATATTTAAAACTTTCTTAGCCTTTTCGTATCTTTGCATTGCTGAACAGAAAACAGGCAGCAGTTGACTTGCATTTTGACTTCAGAAAAGTGAAAAATCACAGTAAATAAAGCTTTCATCATGTTTTGCAAAATACAAGCAAGAAAAGCGAATGTACACAGTGAGCATTTTACACATGCCTTCGTTTTACAGAAATTATTTACCAGGGAGATTTCATTTGCCTAAAACATGCCACCTTTCATGACAGCTAAAAGAAAGAAACTATTTACAGGCCCTGAGATAATATCACAGTGTGATGTTTCAGCCTTTTCTGCTACCCAGCTGCCTCTCTGGAATATGAAGAACCCCTATTGCAGAGACTTGTGGGTTGCAAGGAAATGTGTTTATTTTATTTGCTGTTAATGCATATAAATTAAGTTAAAAATCCACTCCTATTTTTCAGCTGTTGTTACATAGTGGGTGGAATTCTATTTGTTTGACGCATCTTCCCTGCCTGTGCCTCCTAGCTTTTCCTCAAGTTCATGCTTACTGCTGGTTCAAGGCAAGTATATTTTAAATTATTTTTAGATTGTCATTTTTTTTTTTTAATATGAATCTGGTAGCATGAAAATTGCAATGGTTTTGGTGTGGTAGATTAGAGATCTCTTGAGTTATAAGACCAAATAGGGAAAATTCTGTCCAGAAGAGCCTCATGAAGTTTGACTGTGTTGATGTATATGTGTTGGTGAAGTGCATGAGCAATTATCCGCAGAGCTGGATACAGACTGCTGACAGTCATTAGAAAAGTGAAACTGAGACTTTCCCTTGTGAAATGAGAGGGTTTTCCCCCCCCCTTTTTGCTTCCCTAAGTTTTCTCAACTTCTTCATTTTTCAGCATTAAAATTTAGCCTGGTCCAAAGTTTGAGTGTCAGTAAACTTAGTAAGCAATTTGTTTGAAGTGTTAGGAATCCTAAATACAATTGTAGATGTTCTAAATTAAGAAATGTGGGATTTTTCTGAATGGATGAAAACAGTAATTTCCCTTTAGTCTTAAATGTGTATATAAAAAAATTTTGAATTGGAATGAAACAATTTATTTTTTACTTTAGAAAAATTCTTATGAAAAGAAATTTTGAGTGTTTTACATGAGAGGCAAAGTGAAATGCTTTATGTGGGAGTCCTTAAGCAATGCCTCTATATTTGTTGCCTGGTACTTCATATATTATATAGTTTCCTCTGAAGCTACAAGTGTATGTTGACTGCCTGGGAAGCAAAGCAAACTAAAGATAAGTCTTCTTCAGCCAAGCAGTTTGCTAAGTTAAGGGCTGTCAAGGAGAGAATTAAGAATCAGGGAATTCCATGCCTTCCTGGTTGGGAATTGTGATATCACAGCTGCTTGGTGCCACCCCAAAAGGACCACTATGTCTTCCCTGCCTGCTCCCTGCCAGTGGTTCTGGTAGAGACATCTCATCTGTCAAGAGTGTCTCTACCAGAGAAGACACATCCATCAAAAAACTTTGGACCAGGCCTAGTTGGAAAATGTTTGTCATCTTTTAACAGCCTTAAACCCAAAGCACTGGTTTCTTCAAGGGTTTACATCATGTCAGGTTTCAAGCAACTACTCAGAAAAGGAAGGGGAAAAACCCTCACTTGAAAGCTTTCATATATGAACAAGAGAAAGTTACTGTGACATTTTAGAATGAGCACAGATATCAATGAAAAGAAAAACATGTCCACCACCGAACTTTGACATTGGTTTAGTCATAGTCTGGAACTCCCTTAGTTAATAGAGATGTACTTTTCAATGGGCTTACAGTAGGGTGAGACAGGAATATCTTCTTCAGTCTTGGATCCCTGCCCTGTAAAACGCAAATTATACATGCACACCTACTTCAGAGTAGTCTTGTCAGGAGTAATTAGTTAATGTGTGTGAAATTCTTTAAGGTTGTGAAATAAAATTGCAGTGCATTACATTCAGTTACATATGAAAAGCAAAACCTAAGTGTGAAATGTGTCTTGTTAGTGCAGGGCTCTGCATGCTATCTGAGAAGATTAAGCTAGTTGGCATTTTGGCAAAAATAGTCACAAAATTACTTCAGTTTTGTTGGTTTGGGGTTTTTTCAATAATTCAAATCATAGCAGTTCTTCTCTGTAAATGACTATTTGGTGTGTACTGATTGTGAAATACTTGCCAGAGGTTTCAGCACAGTCTTGGATTCTAGCTGTCTACAGGATTATTTCTATTGCCTCTCAGGTGGCAGTCAGACACTTACACCTAGGTAACTGTATTGAGACCTTTTGTCTGTAACCCTTCCCCGTCACATTTTTGGATAGTTTAAGCAAGTATATACTCTTTCAACTGAAAGAAAATGAGACAGGTAAAAATTTCAGAGTAAACTAATGCATCTTCCTGTAGACCTGTACAAAATTTTGGTCTCATTATGGTCACAAGATCATGAAGTAATTAAGACTGGAGATCAGTGGGAATCTTGCAGTCCTTTGGTACTGGATAATGCAGAAAAAAGCAGGCATTTTGGCAGGGCATAATGTTTTACTGCAATGGCTTACAATCAGGGCTCTCAGGTCAGTAGCACAGATTTAATCCATTAGAATTTATAGGGAAACCTGGGGCATGAAGTTATCTTCTTGCAGATCTGGTACTAGAGAAGGATGAGAAATGTACTTTTGCTGCTAAATTATCAAGCTGTTGCCTGACTGCATTTCAGTTCCTGCCTGACAGAGATTTCCATTCCAATTGTTCCCTTCTGCCCTGCTTGCTGGCAACTTCCACCACTGCCTATTATTCTCCCCTTGCTTCTTTCCATATTCATCTTTGCCTTCCTTACCTGAGCATGGTAAACTTTTCACTCATTTTCTTCTATACTAGCTGAGAAACCAGTACTAGGAATAATTTTTCTTCCAGTGCTCATAAGGGTCACTTTGAATGAGAAGCATGAAAAAAGTAACTGTCCTCTTAATCTTCTGCAAACTCCTCTCCCAAGTCTGTGCATGTGTAGCCACTCTGCAGGAGTCAAGTAGGGCTCAGTGCAGGCAGGATTGGTGAGAACAGCAGTAGCATCTTGTCACATCTCAACTCTTTGTATAATAAATTGCTGTGGTTTAGGAATTAGGAATGATATTCCCCAATCTAATTTCCCACTGAAACACCTTGGACCTCATCCTGCTCCCACACTTCCCCACCTCCCCCTGAGGCTGGATGGAGAGGAGAATTGGAGGCACAAAAAGGTAAACGTCATGGGTGGAGATAAGAACAATTTATTTGAAACAACAATGAAATAATAAAAATGAACAATAACAACAATACTAATTACAGGATTCAAGACAGACAAATTATTCACATGTGATTTCTCCCCATGTGGTACACAGCACCATCCAACTGCACACCCTGGCAAACTGGGAAATTCGTGAGCCGCCTGCACGTGGAGTGAGGTGGTATCGAACAACCCCTTGGGACCTGGGCAAGCCTTTCCTGGCTGCTGCAAAAGTTAACTTTCTCCTGGCCAAAACTAGGACATAAATGCACTCTGAAAAATAGCTTTCGTCACCATATCTCTCTGTAGGGAGTGGCATGGGTATTGACAAGCTTCAAGTTAATTTTTTATTTCCTTCTAAAACTGCCTGCTGCACTGCAATTCAGACCAGCTTTCTGGAGATGAAAGCAGAGTACTCCAAACTACATATATGGAGCAGTGTCAAGGGTACTCCCCTGCCTGTGTTTAAGGTTTTGAGGACAAATTTCCAATTCTTTCCTGCCACTGGAGGTCTGACAATATGTTTGCAGCATGACTTGGTCAGTTTTACTGACAATTTTTCCTTTTGCTAAAGAAAGTTGCTTTATTCAGAGTTTATTTATTTTTCTTTTAAAACCTAATGAAATAAGGTTTTATCTCAATTTATCTCACTACTAATCCATACTGAAAGAATTTGTTAGGTCAGATTTTCTAGTGACATTTTCAGAGTCTGTGAAGTAATTTATGCAACTTCTATCAAAATAAAGTAGCTAAAGGAGTAGTTCCTTTTTCAGCTGAAGCTGCAAAATTCATTAGGGCTATTGCACATCCCTGCTGTTGACAGAAATGCAGAGACAATATATGACAACTAATGAAAAAGAGAATCCTCATTTGTTTCTTGTAGCAGGAAGAGGAAAGCTGAGATTTAAGGTATTAGAACACTTGCTGTAGCACAAAATGCTCCAAGGGTCAGGCAGGAGGAACCAAAGAATATTGAATAGAACCAAAGAATAGATCCTAGTGAGCTCCATGACTGTGAATTCTCTCTCATCCACCAATAGGACATTTTTCAGCCAGAAAGCTGCTGCTTCAGGGAATTTTAAAGCCTTGTGATTTTGTGAACATTTGAAACTGGATTACATCTGCAGCTCCTAAACCAATAAGACGTCTGAATGTGTTCTCTATCAACAACTTGACTGCCTTGGTTGCAGAGAGCATGCTGTTTACAGAAGCTAGCGGCTACCCTCTGACTTGAAAGGTTTTCTAGGCATCTGTGACAAACAGTACAGTGACTCATTTTATTTTGTTATTTTTTTTTTATATGGCAAGCGCCAAGGACAAACATAATCCAGCCAGCCATGTCTGCATTACTCTGAGAATATAGTTGCTGTCAATTGTTTTCCTCCATAGGGCTTTACCTCCAATAGAAAAATAGTACTGCCATGCTGCTTGGGCAAAGGTTGCTATCAAAAGCATAAACAGGTTGCTTTCATAAACAGTTTGATCTTTTGTCAACAATAGAGAAATATGTCCTGAAACATGCTTTAAAGAAAATGCCAGTATCTCTAACTAGTTTTCTTGCAGATTGGAATAAGAAGGGAGCCTCTTGCGTGCATTCTCTTTGATTATATTGATCTAGAAAGTTCCTCAGTAAGCCTGCCTGAATGAAACTGGGTGTCTGCTAAGACTTCTGGCTGAACAGTTTTAAGTTGTGTCCCTCCTGGAAGCAGTGCTGGAATCAGAAGTCCTGCTGTGATGGTCACAGTCTACCAGGTCACTTCTCTCAGTTGCATGCTAATCAACTCAACCTGAAATGCTGATGGTGTTAATATAATCTGTATTATTCAGTAGGTCTGAAATGCAAACATCTCATTCACGTCACAGATGAGATTCACCACCCAGGAAAAGTAAGACTCAAAAGAAAGACTGAGATATCAGTCCACTACTTTTATTTTAAACCACTAGCTCTTATAGTGGAGGCAAATTAATTCAGCTTTCACCTTACTTTCCCATGTTTCTTGTGTCCTCTTGCTAATTTTTCAAATTTTCTTTCCTTGGCAACTCTCATTTCACCTATATAAAGACTTAGAGTGAATCTAGTGAGCAGAGTTTAAGTGAAGTGACTGTCAGCTTCAAAGGAAAAAATATTTTGTGTTGTATCTGTAGTCAACAATGAGAATTTAGTTTTCATTTCTGTTTGCTTTTCTTCTTATAGTTTAAGAATAATTAAACTATTTTCAACTTTTTAATAAAAGATTTTCAATATGGAATTGATATGCCAATCATATTTTGTCTTTGAATAAATTTTTAGGACAGGGTTTATACTGAAAGTGCTGATGTGACATGAGCCACCCCAATGTGAACAATGTGACTATAATCTCTGCCTAAACTAACAATGAGATTGACCATTTGGTCATATGGGGTTATTTTAGCTGCCAGAAACTCCAACCAGATAAAACTTGAGTCTGCAAGTGTGAGGGAAAGACATTTAGTAGAGCCAGGCAGGGTTCCAGTTCTGGGAAAAATAAACATCCATATATACTGTGTGTATGGGTATGAGCTCACGATAAAATAAGCTTCCCAGTAATCCAGAGGAATAAATTAGGATCATGCATAGGATGATGTGTTTTGAACTGTCTTTGTCATCTTACTGGCACATCATAAGAGTAATGAAGCCAATTTCATTGTCATGCTGTAAAGCAGGTAGAAGTGAGGCTGGAATCAAGTTCTGGCATATCAACTGATGTTTGTACAAAATGAGCAAATAACCAAGGTCAGCCTTGTACACTGGACTTTGCTTGATGTTGATAGAGTTAGAAGTAAGCGAACTTTGCTGCCATGAAGAAAAACCAAGGGGATTAACAGCATGAAAAATAAGGATAGAAGATTTAGAGGACAGTGGGAAGGTCAAAAACACTCTCTAATGACAAAACGCATAAAATTAATTTTGTAATCTTATCCTGACACATTGTCAGAAGGTTTGAGTGTGGTAGAGAACAGATATGACAGAGAGTGATTGAGTTATTTCTCACAGTGTTTTGGGCAAATTCTGTTAGTTCAACAAGAAGAATAGACTAGGATAATTCTGAAAAATGATGTAGCCTCTGTAGCTCAGCAGGGACGCAGCTTCAGGAGAGCTGAAGAGTCTATTTTTTGCAGTTGTTTGGGCCAACTGACTGCTTCTTGGGTACAAATAGCTTCCCAAATGGAGTGATAAAAGTGTGGAGATTTGTGGACTGTTTATCAACTCTACTATCACGTTCAGGAAGGGAGGAATGGAGACGAGTCCCAGCCGAGGTGAGGGTAAAGCTGAAACTACTTTATTCAGAACATGGGACGGGGTATAGGTCTCAGGGGCGGAGTTATGGGTGGAGTTATGGGCGGAGTTAGGGGCGTGACACGGCGAGGGGAAGGGCTAGGAAGGCATAGGGTTACAGTGATACAGGGTAGCTGGGTAACCACCACCAAAACCATACAGACACAGGGGAGATACTATGTAACTAATACAATAAATCGCTATCTAATCCATAAGACATCTTCAAACACAGGAATTTCTGGATTTTGAGGTAGATATCAGTTCTCTGGTGTTGTTCTCTGGGAAATGGTCACTTTGGCCACTTTCACAGGTGTGTGTTCTCCCACACTCTACCATCTTCAATCTAACATATCAATATCATCCATGAAAAAATAATTTGGCAAGTGGAATACTCCATCCATTCATTGTCTCTCTGAGATGCTAAATTTATGGAAATGTGTTGTCTCTCTGAAAGATGTCCTTTTCAAAGACACTAACAGCAGTTCAGATGAGTTTTCATTTTTCAAGTGAATTCAATATTTCAATATTTCTATTTAATCTGGAATAGAGAGAATATCCAGTATTTGAAAATCTGTAGTCTGAAGTTGATTAAGGCTCATGGTTAATGCACACTCTTCATGCTTGGTCAAAGGGTAGACTGGGACCAGCTGGTTGCACTCCACACTCCTCTTTAACCATATTCAAGCTATAGGAGTTACATATTATTTATGCAAAAAGTGCTTTAAGGTTATTTTCAGAAGTGGCAAAAATTATGAAGTTGTCTTTTTCGGTTCCTGTCATTTTTTAACTACTGGAAGCACATGAATATTAGTTTCAATTAAGGCTTTCACAAAATTATTCTCGTAATAGTTTCAGAGCAGGTAGTGTAACAGAGTGAATTGAAGTATGTCAAATCTAGGCTGCGTTCCTTTTTTACAGCTGTTGATTCTTTGAATGCTCTTTGGCAGCTCACTCTCATTTTGTTTTCACTTCTTTGAAGAACCATGCTTCTGCAGCAATCTAATACCTGCCTGTGGAAGGGAAGTTGGAGAGTAAGGAAGGAAATACACATCGTTCTGCGGTGGAATGCTTGGAAACTTGGTGTGGTATGGGCATCTTACTCATGGGTATTTCTGTGAGTATTCTGTGGGACTACCTACAGTTTTATTGCCAACATCCTGCTATACTATAAATATGGATGTATTTTATAATACTTCTTTTCCTCAAACTTGCCCCAGTATTGGCCCCTCTGAAAACAGTTCTCACAGGAGAACTTGTTTTGGAATTACCATATTTTCCATGAATCTGCAAAGATTTGTGGATTCATTTGCATTTAGACAGCCCTCTCCTGTAGATTAAAGGCAGATTCAGAGAAGTCTTGCTTTTGTTTATAACTATGTTCTGTTGAGAAATATTTTTTTTATTTTAAAGAATAAAATGTTCATAGGTTAAGGGTCTTTTCTTCCTGAACTCTTAAGGTAATAGTAGGAAAAAAAAAGCCAGTTATGCTAAGGTGTGGAACTAAACCCAAAACTGAAGAAAAAACAATAACAACAATAATAATAACAATAATAGAGAGGTAATGTTATGAGTGACATTTAAATATATAATTTTCTGTCCAAATTTGCAGAAGCAAAGTTAAATACTGTCTAAAGATTTTGAGCAACATTTTAGGACTTAATTTTTGTAAACTTAGGAGTTATATTTTTGCCTCTTAAGGCTCTGTCGACCATTTTATTACAAGTACTTTGATAGTTTTAAAATGTGAGGAAATTCTACCCTTTGACAGTAACACCTTTAAAAATTTATTAAAAAATGATACCTTTAAGATGGTATATTGTGAATCTGCTTCATATTAAAGATTTTTAGCACAGTTTTATGATTCAGCATTTTTATTTGTAAGTAATTCAGGATTGAAAAATAAATTTGATTAAAACAGCTTTGTACAAATAAGAATAAAAAATCAGCAAATGACAAGGGCTAGTCAATAGAATTTCCTTTATCTGAGTCTAATAATAGATCCTTCATTATTTTTACTCAGGCTGAGGACACAAAATACACATTAACTTCTCTGTTCTAGAGAAAATGAGGTGCAGATAAAATTTGTTTAGAAGGGGTTTCAGGTAAAATCTATGTTCTTCTCTATTCCCCAATTCAATATCAATACAAGTTGTATCTGAACATCTCTGTTCAGTGTCTATGTCAGTGGTTGATAGAATAATTTTCCAGTTACAAGCTTAAAGCAAACCTACTGAATTGTATTATCCAGAAGCTGGAAACCACATATACCATATTTCCTTCTAGAGGAAAGTTGTGCTGTTTCCCTTTTTAAAATTTTTGAATTTAATTAATTTGTTTCTAATCTCCTCATTTTCAAACTGTTTTATTTTACAAACTGCACCTCCTTTCTGAACGATATGCTACCTGATGGGTGTCCTGTATCATCTCATTATTTATAAGATGCGGAGAAGAATGCTCCTATTTTAACTTTCATATTTGCAAATCCATTTGTAAATGGATTTGTTAGACTGATTCTTTTCTACCAGACTTCTATTGGCTGATTTTTATTTCACCCAAATGGCTATTAAAGCAGGTTTATCATTCTGCTTTTTGATTATCTCCTCAAATCTGCTGAGGTGAGTTTTGTTTGGTGGGAATTTTTTGGGTTTTTTTTTTTTTTTTGCTTTTTGTGGTAATTAACAGTGATCAGTGGCCTTTATTTTGTTCAGATTCATTTTTAGTGCTTTTCTCTGTTATTCATAATTGAGTTCCATTATCAATATTCTTCATTTATATTCAGAAAGAGCAAGAGTGCATTGCCTACAGTGCTTCTGTAACTATCTCTTTTTATAGTGCATGATGTTTCTTTCCAATCTAGCCTTTGAAAGACTCCTTTGGGTGAACTTCTAAACAATTTTACAGATACCTTTTTTATTTTTTCCCTTTCAGTTGGAAAAAGTTTTTACTTGGTGAGGGACAGTCTGATTTTCATGGTGGATCTAGTAAGGAGGCATTGCAGGTCAACACTGGTCAGTTATATCAAGGGAGTTAGTTACTGCCAAGTGAGTTAGTTACTTCTTTTTGCAACATGCTTACTGGAAAATTATTTTTTTTTGTGATTTTTTGTGGTTTTACACTCTTATGCAAAACTTATTCTGTACTCTACTTTGTTTTGGGGTTTTTTAAATGTATTTATTGATTACTTTTTGTTTTAATAGCTGCAGAACTGATAGTTTGCTCTGTATTTTAAAATTAATTTTGATGGTTTTTCTTTTTTCCTAAAGAAGGATTTTTATATTTCTGGCCAGATTTTGATTTTTTTTGTAGCTCAATTGCTGCAACTAACACAGAAAGAACTTTTAAATCACAACTACAACATTATTTATCTCCACCATGGGCTCAGGCACTCCCTCACAGTTCCCTGGGCAGTGTCTTATCACTGTGATTACGATTTGCAGCTCCAGAGACTTAGGAAAGATGCAAACAGGTCCTGCATGAGGGTTGCTTTCAGTCATCTCCTAGAACAGCATAGTAGCTGTTTATAGTGCTAATGAGTCACCCTTCTGGCTCTTAGTTACTCAGCACTCAGGCAACACACAAATCATGAGCAAAAGTAATCAGTAAATAAATGTAAGATGAAAAGAAATGACTGTAAACATTTTGATTAAAAGGTCAAGTGCAAAACAGATATGATGGCATGTGGAAAATATTTTTTCTAAAATAAACAACTAAAATAGATTATATAGCCTTTATTAAAATGTTGAAGTAGCTTCAGCTAATTATGATGAATGAGGCTAAATGTGGCATGTCTCCTGACTAAAGATAGTCAAGTTTGCCAGAGCTGTTAATCATCACAAAGATGTAGTATGCCCTCTTCTTGATGGCTTTAGGAGTTTATAGATATGTAATATAATTAATATAGCATGATATAAAATATAATGTAATAAGCACATATAAAGCTGTGCCTGTATCTACTTTTATATATGCAACTTTAATGTCACTGCAGTGCAATCTCTTTTAGACTAAATGTTTTCTACAGGGGTTAAATTGTGTCTTCTTTAAACTGGGTGTGGGATATGGACGAGGTGAATTAACTTCAATTAAATTTAACTTTACATCCAACCTACAAACCAAAGTAGTGACTCACCACCGAAATACCTCATGGTAACCACTTACTTATAAAGGTGTATATGTGATCATGCAATCTGTAGGGGTCCTGGGTGATCTAAGTGGGACATAGAAGTTGTTCAAGTGTATATCCTACAGTTATTTTGCTATTTGCAATGCCAGGAAATTTTACTTAGTATTGTAAAGAAAGGTAGTTTAAACATAAGCCTTGGAAAGTAATTCTGTTGTATGTTAGGGCCTTTGCAGCACATCTCCAAAGTACTTAATACATCCAAGGAAGACAGATAAAAAATGATAAGGAAGGAAAAGCATTTGAGAGCTGAATAATGAACACTGAAAAGGCTTGTATTGATTTGATAGCAGGTATAAATTTTAGGTAGTTGATAAAGTGAACACTAAAGCGAAATTCATTAATCAGAAATATGGAAGAGCGGTATTTAAGCAGAAAATGTGATGACCTGATTGCTGTGGTTCTGAGTGTGATGAGATAGGTAAATCTGCATGGGAATTTCTGAAAACTTAGGTACAACACAACATAGTACCTCTGCTGTGAATGTTAAGGTAGACAATAATAAAGTCTCCCAGTGATACAAGAGTAAAATCCATGTGTGAACATAAATAACATCTGTTTATATTTGTGACAATTTAAATGCTTCTCCATATAGCCACTTTTTAGAATATTAACCAATTAAATATATTTACTTTCAAAGTAGATGTTACTTTATCTGTATAAAGTACTTTACTGGGTCTTTGCAGCTGTGTTGTCAAGCATAATTGCATTTCACATTACATTTATTTAAGGTATCTGTTAGGTTATGTGATTAAAGCTCTTCTGCATACCCACAAAAGATCTCTGAAAGACAACGGCAGGAGAGGGAGACCTGGTGGCTGCTGCCATATTATGGGTTGCAGGAAAAAAAGCAGTTTGGGATTCCACAGACCTTATTTGGGGATGTTTAGGAGAGAAACCTTTAGGAGGGATTTAGGTTATTTAGGGAGGAACACGTGAGGGAAAATAAAGGGATAAAGAAATAAAAAGTCTGATTAAATAGTGGGCTGGTCAGTATGCTGGTCAGTCCATTTTCAGGTTAGTATTTTGAGTGTTTGTGGTCTGTGTCTCCACCCACTTGCGCGCACACACACACACACACACACACACACACACAGATATACATACACATAGACATAGACATCATATACATATACATATATACATATACACACATGTGGTATACGGGTGCCTTCTATGTGTGTGTGCCTGTTGGAAACAAGCCTTTAGCCTCGCTTTGTGAACCAGGGGTCATGGAGCAACAGTAGCTTCTTCGCTCTAGGACTGTTGGATCCATCATGATATGTCTTTCCCAAACAGTATTAACCTTCAAAACTGTCATCAACTACGATTAAAAGTCATCCTTATGAAAAATATATCACAAAATTATGAAATCAGAGATCGATACCTCACATTGAATATTCAAAAATGCATTTTTATAATTCCACTATCAACTTGCATGATTTAACATAATAAAACATAACAAAATGCATATTTTTATTTATTCTTTATAATTTAAGTCCACTTTGCTTAATTTCCTGGTAGAAATTTCAAAACAAGTCATATTTCTTCAGGATTCTGTTTATTTGTGCAGAATCCTGAAGCTGGAATATATTACTATTTTAAGCTCTGCTTTTGACCCTAACAGTCTTTGTTTCAGTGCAGGAAGGATTAAGGATTAAAACTGATATCCCCTGAACACAAGAAATTGCATTTCATTTTGAAAAGCTCCTGAGTTGTTGGCCCATGTTCTACACAGCACTTCAATACTAAATGTAGCTGGGCTCTTAGTGCGACTTTGAAAATCACCTACATGGCACTTACAAATTTAAAAGGGAGATATGAAAGCACTGTATTCCTGATTTTTTTTTTAATGTAACTATTCTGTCCATAGAGATATTTGAAAACCTGGATCTGAGGCATTTTTCAGATTTTTACTCATATTGCCTAGTGAAATAGTTTATCTATGTCTCTCAATTAGATAATGGTATAGATGGGAATGCAGGCATTACAAACATAGCATTAGACCCAAAAGTACCAAACCTACTCTTTGTTTTTCTTTTTTTTTTTTTCTTTCTAGCTTATTTTCTTCTTTTCCTTCTCATGGGTTACTTTTGGCCTCCCAATCATATTTGATCTTGGAGCTTCATGGAAAATGCACTTGCTAGGGTCAAGGCCCCTGTTTGTAACCTCCAGGCACCTCCACTTCAGCTTTTACTTGGCTTCTCAAACAGCTTTGTTGTGCTGTGCTACTATAACTGTATGCAGTTCTCATCACTGCTGCTTTTCACCCTCCCCTGGGGCTCTCTCAGGTTTCCCAGTGCAGTATACATCAAACAGTGGCTTCACTCTTTCAAACATTGTATTTTGTTTGTTTTTTTCTAGTTCAGAAATAAATCTGGTATGATCAAAATACACACACTTTCATATTATTAAAACAACTTGGGAAGGCTTGGGTTTGGCTCATGAATTGTCTTGGAGCGACCTAGTCCACTTTGAGCAGTGTAATTTCACTGAGAAACCATGTTAATACAGTTTGAGGAAGTTAAAGGAAACATTTAATCATTCTCCATTGTTTACTTACAAGCATTTTGTTATGTTTTCCACCATTTCTAGGCTTATAAATCGGCTTCTGTCCTCTTGTCCTGGGAAGGGATGCTTTCCCAGTCAATGTCCTATTGTTGCAGCTGGAGTGTTTGTGGCCTTCAACTAAATGTCTCTTCAGAGATATCTCTTTTAAATAATTTAGATATTTTCTGTCCTGATAGTTTTGTTTTCTTATTATTTTTTCACCATTTTTTCTCTTCTCTAAGACTCTGTCTTCCTGTGAAGTTCTAGGCACACAGTCCAGCAGATTCATGAAAGTCTGGGGTAAGGAACTGTCTCCCCAAGTTTCCTCTATATTCCCCAAATCCTTCTCTTTCACGGAGGTGGGATGCAGGCACATCTAACTCCAGGTTTAAATTCTTATACTGATGGAGAGAGAGATGAACACAAGCCTATTTATCTTCAGTGGGAAGAAATATGATGAGTAGTTGGTGAGAAACTCCTAATTCATACCATGCTCCTCTTTGACTCATTTGAGAGATGAAGGGTGAACACAAGGTGAACAGGAAAGTATCCACAGAGACATAAGTAGGGTAGCAGATGCAAGATCAGGGCTTGTATCAGCAAGAGCAATTTACCTGGACTGATACAAATGATAAGAGTAGAAGTGATAAGAAATTTAGGAAAAATATATGGTTAAATAGGGCAGTGAAGGAAAAGAAGTACCCCAGAGCATCCAAAACAGAGGAGTGATGGTAAGACTTTTACAAGTCTGTCAGTAAGGAAGGAGAAAGGTCAAGGTGTGCAATAATGGAAGTAGATTTTCTGAAATAGAAGGGAACATGAGAAGAAAACCAGAGGTGTAACCTGCATGAGAAGAATAAAATTAGTCACTTACACTTGAAATGAAGAGTTGTCTCTATTCTGAGATAAGAGGTCTGCCAAAGAGGGAGAGAAAACTGGGAAGTGCGACAGAGTCCCTGGCACACATGGAACCACTGACGAGCCTTTCATAGTCAAGAAAGTAAAATGAGCTCATGTTGGTTCAAACAAGAACTGACACTGATAGCCTGTGGCTTTGCCTGTGTAATCAAACTTTGTGTATAAAGATTTGCAGGCTACTCACAGTAAAATGAACACAGAAAAAAAAGACATAGAGAAGAGGCCTGGGCAGGAGAGAATGAATGCCAACCAGAAAAGAAGAGAAAGAGAGAAAAAAGAGCACTAGAAAAATGCAGGAAGGTCCGGCAGGTCAAGAAGCCCCGATGTGTCCCAGGCTCTGCTGTCCATCTTTCCCAACTCTCAACACTGCTCTAAGTCCCTGGCAAGGGCTGGCAAGGGATGGTGCTGAGCAGGGCTTGCCAAGAGCTCCATGGCAGCTCCCCAGTGGCTCTCCACTGAGCCCTGCTTTTGGCATGGAGACAATAGGCATCACTGCATACGGCCAGGGCGCTAAGTGTACCCATCCCCCATGGGGATAAAGGCTCCAGAACCAGCCCACCCCCACTGCCAGTAAGAGCTCTCTCTTTACTGGGCCACAAACAAGCCCTTGTCAGTTGCATTCCCCAGAGAGAGGGGAACCAAGCCACACCAAGTCCTGCCTTTGTGGGTTCATTTCCTGACTTTCTGACTCTGTTGTTGTAGGTGCTGATTTCCATTCAACAGCTGAACCCCTGGGACTCCTGGGCCTGCCCCCACCACCCTTGCAGTTGATGCTTGCAATAAAATTATCTTTTCTTCTCACCATGTCTGACATACAATGTTATGGACTGGTGAGAAGATATTTGGTGATGAATTCTATGTGAGGAGTTTGGCACAAGGGCTGAGCCCAAGTGCTTTAGAATTCAGACCAAAGCACAGAATCATACGAAATGGCTGAAGCTGGGAGGGATCTGGGGAGGTCTTCTGGTCCAACTCCCATGCTTGAGCAGGCTCAAGCCTGGAACAAGTTGTCCAGAACTATGTGCCCTTGGCTTTTGAATATGTCCATGAATAAAGACTCCAAAATCTCTTAAGAAATTGCAGAGATTGATCTTCCTTTTGGTTCCATCATCAACTGTGTGATCATACTTTGGTGTGGAGAAGCAAAACTAAGGTGGAAGGGTGGTGCCATCTATCACTGTGAACATGGGCTGTAGCAGAGATGATGCCTTTGTTGATTTCCCACCTCTGTAACAAGAAGTCCATACTGAATTGTGAATTTGGCTGCAGGTTCAACTTGTGTGAGTCATGGTGCCATATCCCACAGCAGGGCAGGAGAAGTTCCCAGACGTGCACACGCCACATTGGAAATGCCCTCTGCAAGACAAGGAGTGGATGGGGGCATTTCCATGTCCTCCATGCCCTGGTCCCCTTTTGATGCCCAGAAGGGAAGGGTGAAAGCTGCTGCTCTGGCAGGTCTGAGGGAGCCAGGGATCAGGCAACAGCTCTCTCCTTCCCCCACTATGAGGATTCATCCTGCCTCTGAGTCCTTCCCCATGGGGCAGGGCTGTGCAGGCGAGTGAGTCTGCCCACAGGCTGGAGGGCAGCGAGGTCTGACACTGGTTCTCCTCTCTTTCTGCAGCTGCCAGATGCTGAAGGAACTGTGGGTGGGCACACTAGGGCGGTAAGCTTGGGGAATGGTCCAGGAGCAGCCAGACAGCGAGACACAGCTCCTCAGCTGGGGAGAGGTGCCCTATGGCTGCAGGCAGATCATGGGCAGAGATGTTTGACAAGAGGAGAGGCAGTTTAGGGCTCATGAAGCTCTTTCCCTGTCTGTTGCCACTGCACAGGACAAAGGAGGTTGAATGACCTGTCTCTCAATCTAAAATTATATTGAATGTATAAAACATTTAAACAGAGTGAGAAAAACTGATGAAACATTGTAATTAAAATATTTACTGTATTTGACAGTATCTCAAAAGACAGCAAGTGATGAAATCAACAGGCTATGTTAAACCCATTTTTACTTCCTTGAACAAGAATATTTTAAGAAGACATTCAACTGTGAAATGAAATATACTTCCTATTTAGTTGCATTCCCTATTTATCAGCCATTTCACCTACCATGCCATGTACCTCATACACAGAACCAAAACTGCCATCTGCTAAATCAAATGCAAAAACAGTGGATCAAGTACATTACCTAGAAAATCAAATCAATATTAAAAAAACCACATTCAGAACCCACAAATTGCCTGCTTTTAAATTATTTTTTGTTCAAATATAAAGCTCAATATTCAAGGATAACTGTATTTGTTTACATCTGTACAGATGCTAAAATATTAACATTTATCTTTGTTATAGTTTCAATACTG
>VWZF01002363.1:0-17761 GCA_013396755.1 Sclerurus mexicanus
AACCAATACTGTAAATTATATTAGTCTCATCCTTTCTACCTTTCTGGACCCTGGTATAATCTCCCATTTCCACTCACACCAAACTCTCAATGCTTTTCTTTTGGGATTAAGTTAACCTTTTCATTTTTCTCATGTTGTAGGTTTTTATCCTTTTGCTGGATTTCTGTGTAACTGGTCCACACATCCTCTTACCCCAAACTTGTAAAATAGACTGTGATATCACCTAATGTAATTAAAACAAATTTCTCAATTAAAACATTCCTACCGTCCAAAGAAGGGAAGATATGTTAGTTCTGTGTGTTTTCCTTTCTGTTACAAAATGCCTTTCAGCAGGCACAAACTCCCATTTCTCAAGCCAGCAGCAGAACAAGGCTTTCCACAGCCCTTCTTCTTCCGTAGCCCCCATATCCTGGTTAAATTTCTCTTCCTCCACCTGGCCATGTCAGAAAGGTGTCCTGGCTGTTCTGACCAAGGCTTCTCCTTGGCCTCCCCTCTGTCCGTTTATCCCTTGGGGAAGTTTGTCCCTTTGTCACCAGTTTTCAAGCAGCACCGCACACTGTTCTGCTTTTTGAAGTGCCTGGGGACACTCAAACCCCTCGGGAGAATTTGTATTCCCCTGAGCTCAGCTGGGCTGAGCTCCCTGGAGCTCCGATGGGGCTGCAGCTGCCAACACCATCAATCCCCATGTGTGCCGGGCTTCAGTGGCACAGGGCAGCAGTTTTGCTGTGACAGATTTCCCCAGCCCTGTTGCCTCTGTCGTTTGTAGCCAGCTCTAGCACATGGACATCCTGAGAAGGGGCATCTCCATCTTCTGCTCCTAAACATCCAGACAGCTGTATGATCGTTCGACGCCTTGGTCAGCCTGTCCTGTGGCTGGGCTTGAGATTCTCAGGAGAGTCATAGGGAAATAAAAGGCATCATTTCAGATCCTGGATTCAGCCACTGGGCATATGTGGGAAGGATCCAGTGTAAATATTTTTTAGGGGGATTGAAGTTGGACCGTTAATCCCCATTAACCACTGTAGCAGCTTTCTCACAAAACCTCGCTGATGGATCCCAGCCTGTGGCACTTGCAGGGCAGAGTCTTGGCAGCAGCGTGACCCATCCTAGGCCAGCCTTCAAACAAAGACACCAACTGAAACTGCACCCAGCATGAACTCCCAGTGAGGGTGGTACTTCCATCAAAGGAGAGAGAGAAAAGGTATTCAAATAGGAAAAATAAAAAGGTTGAGGGTCTTGAGAGCAGGTGCCTCTGTGTTCTAGGGTAGATGCTCTCCCACACGGGAGGTCCAGCAGAGAATCTCCCACCAAGCTCAGCTACAACCAGGACCCAGAGCAGAGGGACAGATGTTCCCAGTGGGACTGAGTCTACCCTGGGTGCCTTTTCTTCTAATGGCCAGTTGTATCCTGGGCTGCATCCAAAGCAGCGAGACCAGCAGGTTGAGGGAGGTGATTCTGCCCCTCTGCTCCACTTCTGTGAGACTTCACCTGGAGTGCTGCATCCAACTCTGGGGTCCTCAGCACAGGAAAGACACAGACCTGTTGGAGGGGGTCCAGAGGGGGTCAAAGTGGAGGAGCAGCTCTCAAGAGACAGAGAGAAGGTTCCAGAGAGACCTCTTTGTAACCTTCCAGTACTCGAAGGGGGCCCACAGGAAAGATGGGAACAGACTTTTCAGCACAGCCCATGGCAGTAGGACAAGGGGTGATGGCTTTAAAGGAGGGTCAATTAGTACTAGATATAAGGAAGAAATTTTTTATGAGGGTGGTGAAATTAGAACAGGTTGCCCGGAGAGGTGGTGGATGCTCCATCAGCACCTCATCTGGTTGGAGATGTCCCTGGTCATGGCAAGGGAGTTGGACTAGGTGACCTTTAAAGGTCCCTTCCAACCCAAACTATTCCATCAAACAAACTTTGGGCTCCCACACCCACTTGACCTCCCCGGCCCCTGCGGGACCGCCCCCCCTCCGTGTGGCCGCTGGAGGCTCCGGGGGGCTTTAAGCAGCCACCAACGCGGGGTGAGCGGCCCTGGGACAGGGCCCTGGAGGGACACGGGCACTGAGACGGCCCGCGGGCGCCTCCGGAGCTCCTTCCCTGCCCGCCCTGCCCCGGCTGCCCCAGCTGGCCCCGGTCACCCCGGCGGAGCTGGCGGTCCCTCTGCGGCGGGTCACGGCCGCCCTCCAGTGGCTTCCTGGGAAATAGCTGGGAGCAGCTCACCCGCTCCCGCTGCCCGACCAGCCTCTCCCAGTGCCCCCCAGTGCCCGAATCAGCCTCCCTGGCAAACGGGAGGAGAGCAGGAGTTCGGAGCCAGCCGGCAGAGAGGCCCCGGCAGGGCAGGGGAACAGTGGGGTCTGACCAGACACCGGCCAAACCCCAAAAAGGGCCCTGAGGTGCCCAGAGCAGGAGCCTGTGCTGGTCCCAGACAGCTGCCGGTCCCCTCCCTGTGGGGTTGACAGGATTTGGGAGCCCTGGGAGAAGGGGCAGGAGACACGGGCAGCGTGCTGCCCTCGCATGTCCCATGTCCAGGGCCCAAGCACAGCACAGCGGCTCTGGGCTCCCGCGCACGGCGCCGTTTGCTCTGAGACAGCAAAGGTGCCAGCGAAGGGAAAAGCAGGGCTGGAAAGGGCAAGAGCAGACCAGAAGGTCAGGGGTGCCTGTGTCGCCACTGCCACCACCCACCCGTGTCCCTGGGGTGGTTCTGGCTGTGACCCAAGGGCAGCTCCATCTTACCCTCTGTGTAAAGGGTGAGAAATGGGTGTGGGGACCAACACAGCAATTCTCCCTTTTATTTACTAAAAAAGTTCCTACCTGAAAGTTCACATCTTTGGCAGGGAAACTTCCTCCAGCCTGGTCCACATGCAGGGCTCTGTACGAGGGGAGGGCTATATGGTGGGAGAGGGGCAGTTTTGTGAGGATAGGACCTGGCTGGGCCATGAGGAGCCTCACACCACACAGGCCCGTGCCCAAAGCCCAGCCACTCACAGAAATCCTGGCTCACCTGGAGCTGCTGCCTCCTGGCTCTTGCTGGAACCCTCGGCATCTGGAGCCCTCAGCATCTGGCCCAACAAGCAGCGTTCAGGAGAGGAACCGGCCGGATTCAGCAGCAGCCACTGAATCCCAGCAGACAGCCGTGGCTTTCCCTGGCTCATTGTTCACAGCCGGGCTGTTCTGGCCTTGGCAGCTCCCATGGCAGGCACCAGTGCCTTCCAGCAGCCAGCACGCACAGGGCATTTGTTCCTGCAAGAGCCTCGGGGCAGGAAATGTGCTCAGAGGGTTCTCCCTGCCAGCTAGAGAGCCACTGCTTTGGGAGGGCTGTGAGCCACCCTGGCAGCCTGTGGAAACCTGGTGGAAAGGGCAGGGAGGCCCTGCAGGGCCCCTGGACACGCAGCCAGAGGACACAGAGACACATGGGGAAGTGGAGAGAGCTGTGCACAGCCTGGATGCTGGCACAGAGAGATCTGGGGCAAAGCTCCATTTTCACTGCCCTCCAGCCATGTCTTCACCTGGGAGCCCTCCAAGCTGAGGTGTTGCACAGCTGCTGAGTAAAAGCAAGGGAGGAGGGTGATGCACAAAACCCTTTTGGCTTCAGGGGAGCTCTCTGCATGGTTTTGGGTCCATCCCACCATAAGGCTCCCTGAAGCACGGGCACGGCTGCAAAGCAGGACCCTGAGTGCGTAGGGCTCTTGCCTTTGATGAGGGTGAGGGGGAACAGGGGTCCCACACCCTCTCTGCCCATCGCCAGCACCCCTGCAGGGTGTCACCTACCCCGGCTGCTGTGGGAGCCCTCAGCTGCCTGACAGCCTGGCAAAGCCGACTGGGGCTCCTGCTGGCACGTGCCCCAGATCTGCCCTGCCCAATAAAGCTCAGCTGGGGAAGCAGAGCGGTCCTAACGCGGTTAATTAGCTGATTCATGAAAGGTGCTGCCGAACAAAAGGCACACAAACAGCCCAGGGCCGCGTTATGTTCGGTGTCTGCTTTGCTACTCTTACCTTCCTGTGGGTGCCGCCGGCAGCATGGGCAGAGCATGGCAGTGGGCAGAGCGTGGCGGCTGCAGGCAGCCTGTAGGGTCAGCACCATCTCATCCCACCTCGCCCACCTCCATCCTCCCCCAGCAGCACGGAGAGGAGGACAGGAGGGCTGGGAAGGTTTGAGTCCCTCTGCCCCTTTGGTGGGGCACAGATCCCACCCTTTGGTTACCATTACCATACAGGCAGAGCACCAGCCAGGCACTGAACTGCACAGACACAGGGATTTCGGGGCTGCCAGGTGATGGGCACAGTCCCATCTGTCCCCAAGAACAGGAGGGCAGCTGAGGCAGAGACAGGACTCAAAGGGCCCTTCATCAGTCCAAGGTGCCCAATCCCTGCTGCCCTAGGGAGTCTGGCCACCAGCTCCTCAGCGCCAAGAGACCTGGGTGTGATCCGTGTTGGGGCCCAGCAGCTGCCTCACCCCTCTGCACATCTGACATCCACATCGACAGGAGGGCTCTGGAAGCAGGGCCAGCCATTGCCAGGGCCACCCTGGAAGAGCATTCAGTTCCTATGGCATCCAGCTCTGTGCCAAAGTCCTGCCTGCACCATCCTTCCCATACCAAAATCCTGCCTGCTCTCCCAGCACCCCAGTGCCAGGCAGGGTAGGGAGTGTGGCAGACACCCAGGAGGGATGACAAGCTGAGAAGGGACAAGCTGGGGACACAGAGCAAGGGCAGGAGAGGACAGTGTAACAGTGCTGGTGTCCTGGTGTCCCCAAAGCCGGGCTGGAAAGGTCTGACATTGCCCTGAGTGTGCAAAAGAGGGGCAGTGACAAGTTAGGAGAAGGGATCGCACTCACACCAGTTGTGGAAGATAAACACCAAGAAACGGCTGGGAACGCAGGGAGAAACCACAAGAATGATGTGAAGACCCTGAGGGCCAGGGACTGACAGAGCTGGGGTCACCCGGCTGATGGAAAAGCAAAAGTATTCCAAGGAGAAGACAGAGGCCCAATTTCCGTGGTAGGAGGTGGCAAAACCAGCAGCTGCGGCCAAATACATTTGGCTCAGAAGCCGGGAACGTCTGCACCCCTTGAAGTTTCCCAGAATCCTTGCAGGAAATTCCCTGGCACAGAGGAGGAGCACGGGGGAGGCAGCTCCAGCCGCCCCAGGCCAGTAGCCACGCCGTGCCGTCTGCTCATCCCCCCGGCACAGCGCGGGTGGCGTTCCCGGCGGCAGGACCCGCGGCAGGACCCGCGGACGGGGGACGCGCGGACGGGGGACCCGCGGACGGGGGACGCGCGTGTCCGGCCGTCGGGGGCGCTGCGCATCCGCTCCGCGAGCACCAGGTGGCGCTGCAACACAAGGCAGCGTGGGGGCCGCGACGAGGGCGCTGCCTGTGGCCACCCAGGGCCACCGAGGGCCACCGAGGGCCGGCCCCTCGCCAGGCAGGCTGGAGGGTCACCCGGGGTGGACGTGCCCCCGGCTCTGCCCCAGAAGAGGAGCGGCCCCTGTGCCAGCCCAGCGGGCTCACGGGAAGCACCGGGGCTGCTCCTGCCGCGGGCGGGGTGTCCCAGCATCTCCACAGGCGCCTCCGTGCCTCCTTCATCCTTCTTGCGGCCCTACCCCTGCCAAACTGCGGAGGCACAAGTCCCTCAAGCCCAAGGCCATGGCGAACGGCCCGGTGGGGCTCCCCAAGGCCAGACGCAGCCCCCAGCCCTTACTGGGACCAGCCTGCTCTGTGGAGTGCCCCAGGGCCACCTCACGGGGCACAGATGCCTCATGCTCGGCCCTTCCCATGGCGGAGTCCCACAGTTCTGCTCCTGCCCATTGCTCACCTCCAGGGACATCGCCCAGAGCTGCTGCCTTGTCCCACAGTCCGTCCCAGGGAGGGAGCTTTGCACTGGGGGTGTCCCCAGGGAGGCTGCACGTCCTTCCCTGCAGCAAAAGAGAGGAACCCAGGGAGATGCCCACAGAGCCCAGGGCGCTCCTGTGCCCAAAGCAAGCTGGAGAACACACACCCAACACCTGACACCCAGCTGGCACAGAGGAGAGGCAGAGCCCCTCACCTTCAGGCCTCCCTCCTGGGAAGGAGAGGATACATGCAAAGATCTCATCCCTATGGATTTACAGCCCTAAATCCCCGTTCCTGTGGAGACTCCAAGAGCTAATTGGACTGAGCTTTCTCATGCCCCAGCTGCTGCCCTTGCACTGTGCTTTCTTACAAAAGGAAGGGCAGCACTCAATGCTTCCTCCCAGGTCTCTTCCTGGGCCACACGTAGTGCAGCCAAGTGCAGAGTGGCCTCTAAGTCCACCACCCCTCCCTCTGGGGCTCCCCAGCCAGCTGAGAACAAAAGCCACAGCCCTCATTGGGGTAAGCAAAGCTGAGGTCCCCCTACAGCCCTTCCTCCTGCTCTCCTGCCCTTTGGAGAGGATCAGCTCAGCCAGACAAGACGGAGCAGCCATCAGCACAGGTATCTGTGCAGAAGGAGCCCCAGGCACCACAGCTCTGCTCCCTCTTCAAGGCTCCCACCCCACAGTGAGGAAGGATTGGGGTGGCGGCCCCAAGCAGACCTGGCAGCAGAGATTAACATCCAGCTGGCTTTCAGAGCTCGGGGACCTCCACTGGGCTGGAACTGCCAGGTCCCTCCAACTGCCAAGTCAGGGCCCAGGACCAGACCTGCCCTGGCTCACAGAAGCCAGGGACAAGACAGCAACTAGATGTCCTACACCTGCTCTTCAGCCTAGGCTGGGCTCTCCTGCCCACACCAGGCAGTTCTCGGGCCAAGCCCACTGCTGAGGGGTCTGCTCCCCTGGGACACCTCACACTCTGAGCCAGGTGGGAATTGCTCTACCAGAGGAGCAGCTCTTTGTATCTATTTTCGACAGCAACCACCCAAAGGTGCTTCTTGTGATCTTAAGGAGTCATGCCTGGAAGGTTGTTTCACTCATCAGCCTCTTTAAGGAGATGCCAGTTGTTTGCCCAGACACAAACTGCACCAGTAACCCCAGCCTGTGTCTCAGTGCAGTCCAAGCCCTGTATTCCCCACAGGCAGGTTCTTCACCGAGCCCCTTGAGGTGCTCCACATTTCATGAAGGTTGTCAAGATGCAACAAGAAGTTTTGGATGAGGCTAACTGAAAGCTACAGCTGGTGCAGGACAAGCTTGAGCTGATGTAACGGGCCCTAACCCACTATGGGCAGGTCAGGACTGGAGACAGGTCTGCTGGCCCAGGCTCAGTCCAGTTGGCTGCAGGGCATGGGCTTAACCCCACTGGTTTCACGAGCTGTGACCTCTGGCAGCAGCTCCACTGATGTGTAGCATCTCAGGCCAAGCACGTGGAAGTTGCTTTCAGTTCACCTGGATATTCAGCCACAAGCAGGTGACTCCAGTTGAGAGCGAGTCACAGCAGAATCCTTAGGAAGGGCTGCCCTTGGTCAAAGTGGCCACCAGAACACATCGGCACAGCCCAAGTTCCTCCAGGCTTGTACAAGGCTCCCTGCAGCTCTCCTGATGGTCACTTTCGGGGGCTACCCAGCTGGCACACCCCAGAACAGCTTCAGCCATCTGTCTCCATGGTCTCCAGGACCAGCAGGATCAGCAGTCCAAGCAGGATTAGATCCCTCATGACACACAGTCTCTGCAGAGTGAGGGGCAGCACAGGCAGCTCTTCTGCTCCCAGAGACATGTGACACAACTCTGGGTGACACCCTGATGGCAATCATGGCTCACGCTCTTCACCTCCAGTCCTGCAGCGTCAGCCGCCATGGAACCCAGCTCTGGCCACTGCGCAGTGGTTGGATCAGCTCCTGCACACCAGAGGCAGGTAGGACTCCCCAGATCCCCATGGCCAGCCCCCAGCATAAAGCCAGATCACCAGGGAGACCTTCTCCAAGATCCTCGGAGGTGCCTTCAGCTGGCACAACACCTGCAAGTCATCTCCTGCTGATGGGGACCTGCTGCTCCTGGTCCCTGTCCCAAGACATCACCCAGGTGAGGACTCCCTGTACCATTGTGGATTCACCCAGATGTCCTCTATGGCATCGGGCACCAGACAAGACAAAGTGCCACCCTCCAGCCCGCATCCCCTGTGGGGCCCCAGGGGCTCTTCCCACAGAGCATCCACCCCAGGAACACTAACCCCAAATGGAGGGCCGAGCACTGAGGGGCCTTTATACCCCTCAGTGGGGCATGGCTGCCCCTGATTGGCTGGCACAGCTCACAGGCAGCCCCAGATTGGCTCAGAGCAGCATCCCTCGCTCTGTGATTGGTGGGCTCTGCTGTGAAAGGTGGTAGCATGTGGTTGGCCATGGGGAAGCACCAGGTGGCAGGATGTGATTGGCTGGGCCTGTGTGCTGCTTGATTGTGATTGGTGGAGGAAGGGAGGGACAGGTGGCAGCACTGGATTGGCTGGCTGGCTGTGCCCTGTGTGGGGATTGGCTGGGGCAGGATCCCTGTGGAGCCCCGAGCTGTGCCTGGACCAGCCCTGCACTGGGACCAGCCCAGCCCAGCCCATCCCATGGGAAGCACATCCAGGGGCACAGCATGGCAGGGGCTGCCGGACCCCCTGGGACCCAGTGGTGACAGGGTAGAAATGGGGCACAGAAACCCTGGGGCAGCTGGAGGTGACGGGGCAGGCTTTGCCCTCCCCACCACCAGTGCCCATGGGGGGCCCACAGCAGCCCAGTGGGGACCATGAGCTGTGGGGCTTGGGGGTCCCTCGAACCTACCCTCCCCTCGCCCCCAGCCACTCCATGTCCTACCCATCATCAGACTGTTCAGCTGCAAGGCCAGGGGCAGCCTCCATTTTTACCCCACACTCCACATCCCAGACCAAAGTGAACCCAAGACCCCCAGGTTTTGGGGGGCTGCAGGCCACAGGACAGGTCTTGCTCTACAGTAAGGTCACTGATCCCTCAAAATGTCCTCCCTGGAGCCTCACTCCAGCAGTGTGTGCAGGGCCCCCACATTTCAGTGACACTTAGAGCCAGCTCTACTCCACTTGGCTGCAGAAACTTATTTGAATAATTTGTCTTGCAAATCTACAAGTACCAGCTTGAATCTTGCACCGCTGGAGCCCATCCCATCACTACTCAGGAGCCGTGTGTGGGGCAGCCATGGCAAGGATGTGGGGACATGGACACAGAACTCCCAGCACTGCACAACAAAGCACCACCCAGCAGCACAGTGACACTCAGCCACTCCCATGGTGTCACATCCCATCGGGGACATCAGAGCACCGGATAACCAAACCTGCCCCCAGCCCCGCTGGGAGCTCCCCATCACCCAGGCAGGGCTGGATACAGCAGCAGATCTGATAGCTATTGGCCAGCACCACGATTAGTTGGATAATTAAGGACAAGAAGCCAGATTTGGAGCTTATTTGCCACCGGTGTAAGCACAGAGTAAGTGACCTGGCTGCTCCCAAGGATCAGGAGGGACTGTGACCCTCACAGCCAGTGCATTAAATAAAATCAGTTCCTCTCTTTTAAAAAAAAAAAAAAAAAGTAAAATGGGAATCATGTCCCAGCATCTGAACACTTCACTGTCGAGACTGCAGTGTGAGAGGAGGAAACGAGACCATCTGGTGAGGCTTTGGCACAGCCGAGATCAGCAGGGAAAGGGAACTCCCTGGAGCTGGGGTGAGGGTTTGGGAGCAGATAGAAAGCGGGTTTCCTGGTCTCCACACACCTGGTAGAGCAGGCTGAGCTTTTCCCAAGCTCCAACGCACTAGAGGAAGAAGGAAAAACAACTTGGAGGAAGGTCAGGAGCAAAGCAGCAGAGGCTTAGTCTAAGTTACAGCAGTTTGGTTTGGTTAAAGCAGACAGACAAACCCCAGCCTGCCTCCCCAGGGTCCCACCAAACCTCTCACTTGGCACCCTAGAAGTTGCTGGGAGACCAGTGCAGGCTGGAGTGTCCCTCCAGGACCAGTTCTGGCCAAATCCAATCCCTGCTGCCACTGCCTCCTCCAGCACTCACATCCTACCCCACTGCCAGCAATGCTATAAACAAGCTGCCAGGGAGGGAAGGCACTCGCACTGCCTGAGCACCCACCACCCCACAACCAGGGGTCACTCACTTCCAGCAGACACTGCAAAGGGTATTTTGGATGGGTTTCTCATCCCCACTACACAAGCTAAACAATCCCAACAAGTCTGATTGCAGAGGGAAGGAATTGCTGAGCAGCTCATTCCCACACACCCCCACTTACTGCCTGTGCCCCCAATGGTTCCCCAGTTTGACCCTTCCCTCCCACTTGCCAAGGGCAGCCAGACCATGCAGGATCATGCAGAGGCCATGCTGGAGACTCCACTGCAGCTCTTCAGGGGAATACAGCCAGGAAAACACGCTGCCTCCCCTGCCCCAACAGCAGCGGGGGGACAGCACAGCCCCCAGGCCCTCCCCCCAACACCCTGCACCCCTCTACCCTCTCTGTCTCTCTTCCCCACCCAGATCCAAAGCAAAGAAAGAAAGGAGAGAAAAGAGGAGAAAGAAATAAAAAACTAAAACAAATGAAAACCAAAACAAAAAGCAGCAGTTGGGAGGCAGCCTTGTTAGGACAACTCAGCAAAATAAAATTCCGGTTTATTGTTGGACAACATTGTTTCACACATACATCAAACAGGCCAAAAAAAAAAGAAAAAAAATAAAAATANGTGTGGGAAACGGGGTTGCAACAGGAGTCCCAAGGGGGGGACCCAAGGGTGAAGAGGACGCGCTGGCCTTTTTTTTTGTTGGTTTGTTTTCCTCCTTATTTAAAAAAAAAATAATAATAATNGCAGTTGGGAGGCAGCCTTGTTAGGACAACTCAGCAAAATAAAATTCCGGTTTATTGTTGGACAACATTGTTTCACACATACATCAAACAGGCCAAAAAAAAAAGAAAAAAAATAAAAATAAACAGCAACTTCATAGACAGAAAAAAAAAAAGAAAACCTTTTTATCTTTGGCCTTGCCACCTCATACAAACCACGATCTATGGTACAGCTAAAGTACATACACAAAAAAAGTTACTGGAATGCTCAGAATAAGATTGTAAATTTTTTTTTTTTGCATTTTTGTCTTTTTTTTTTTAATTTTTTTTTTTACAAGGTTTTGTTTTATTCTCCTTTGAGATAATGGTTTGGGCCTGGTCACACCACAAGTAAAGTCAGAGATAGGTAACAAGAGAGATATACACTTCAAAGCCCCCCTTTTGGTCAATCCGAGATCACTTAAAAATGGCGGACCTCCTAACAATATGTACAAAAATATAAAATGTAAATAAAAAATACAAACAAATTCTCCTTTAAAGTACTTTTAAGAAAGAAAGCAGGGCCTTGAAGTTTTGGTGCTTGGGGGGGACAGGGTCTGTGGGGGAAGGGGGGGTTTTCTCTCCCCGCTAACGGGCGAATCATTTCGTGTTCATTGAGTGGCAGCGCCGCGCCGGGGGGCCGGGAACGGGGTTCACTCTACTTGGTGAGGATGACCACGGCGGAGGGGGGAGGAAGGGGGGCGTGTGTGGGAAACGGGGTTGCAACAGGAGTCCCAAGGGGGGGACCCAAGGGTGAAGAGGACGCGCTGGCCTTTTTTTTTGTTGGTTTGTTTTCCTCCTTATTTAAAAAAAAAATAATAATAATTTGCTGCCTAGTCATCTTCATCGGTTTTCTGCTTCTTGGGATCGACGTCGTCATCCTAGGGGGAAAGCAAAGCAGTCAGGAGAGGGGATGGGGAGCAGGGCTGCTGGGGGCTGGCAAGAGCCATATCAAGGCAGAGTGTGAAGCAGGAGAGGGTTTTGGGTCCTTCTCCTGCCTCAGAGACAAGGTCAGAGCAACACTAGCCTTTCCCCCTCCCTGGGCAAAACCCCCTCTCACAGACAGCTCGGGGAGCCTCTGCACACCCCCGTCCCAGGCTGCCATGAGTACCCTGGGGCTCCCCAACACAGGACCAGCAGCTGCACTCAGCGGGAGCAGACACCCCACTAACCAGGCCAGCGTATAAATACATGAAATTGGGCTGCATCCCTGGAGAGGCACAGGAAGTGCACAAGCACGGCATTCCAGCCCCAGAGCCCACCCAGCCTCTCTGGCCTCACTAATATCCTTTAAGCCCTCTGGGGACATGGGTGGCTCCAAGGGGCTTGCCTACTCTTCCTACCTCATCATCCTCAGCTGCCCGTTTGCCTGTGGCTCCCTCAGCTTCGTCGTCATCATCACCGTCCTCTTCCTCACCTGCAAGGAGGAGAAGGGGAGGAATGTGAGACCTGCTGAGAGAGTTTCAGTACCATGCACCTCCCCTCTAAGTTTAATCCTGGCTCAGCTCCACACCACAATAGCATGTCCCATCTCCCCAGCTGGCAGAGACCCTGCTCGGGACAGCAGGTGACAGAGGACACGGTGCCTTTCCTGGCGTTCCTCAACGGACTTGACCCACCGAAGGGGAAATAAGGATTGGCAGCACCGAGTCTGGCTCACACTGTATTTGTAACACACAACAGGATGGCAAAACCACCACCTACCACAAGCACCAAAATCATGGCAAAAAAAAAAAGGGGGGGGGAGAGAGGAAAAAACTTTCTAGTGGCTGCTCTGCCTAACCACTCCAGATTACTTCTGCTTCCTTTCGCAGCTATTAGTCCATCTTTAATGAGTTAAGAGAGCCAGAACGCATTAGTTCTGAGTCAGAACACTTTCTAATTATCAGAACAGCAAACAAATGCTTCCAACTTATCTTACAGCCAGCCAAGAGGATGAGCAGCGAGCTCTGGGCTTTGACCCACTTTGAGCTCAAATAGGCCAGTGGATCAGAATGACTGAGTCAATCACCTTCGGCCAGTTTTGGGGGCTCTGGGACAAGACCAGAGGCAGAACAACTTCTCGGCTGCTGAGACAAGTCTCTTGTGTAACAGGAGACCCTACTAAAACTTATAGTGTTAAGGCCAGTAAGCTGGCTTTAAACCACTGCCACGAGCCACACGTATGGACAGCCAGGAGGATTAAGGTCAGCCCATCCTCCCTTCCCCTCTCCTCAGCATGTGCCCAGCCATGGCATGGCCCATGCGGTGGGAAGGGCCAAGATTAGCTCCCAGTAATGGATCAACACCCCGGCAGCCATCATATGCACTGGGTCTGGCCGGCAGGTCAGGTGACAGTACCAAGCTGATTGGGAGCATTTTTAGTTCTTTGAGCTGCTTTAAGCAAAGCAAATAATGAGATGGGATGGAGAGATGGGCAAGGAAAATATACCCTCAAGCTCTCCTCTGCTGTCAAACTCCAGGAGTTTGGCTGCAAGTCTTGGCTAAAACAGCTGATGCAAGCTGTACTCGCTGCCTTTAAATCTCTCTCCTGCAGCGCTCAGGTGCAGCTCTCAGGCAGGGATCACCCGAGGGCAGCAAGCGTGGACAGACAGAGCCCATGCCAGCGGTCATAGCCCGTGCTGGATCCCCGCAAGGCATTAGCATCTCCAGGCACTCTGTGCCAAATCATGCCTGTGCTCGGTGAGCTGGGAAGAGCAGGGCTGGCACTGCGGGACCAAAGCTCCCCAGGCTTGTCACAGCAGTATCCAAGCAACACTTCCACCCCACACATGCGCCTGCAGCACACGCATCCTCCCTGCTCCTGCCTAAGGGGAGTGGGGAGAGGCAAGTATTCCCCATCCCTTCCACCCCCAAAGTAGGGCTGCGGGTAAATGGGTTTAGGACAGCGCATAGCAGTACTGCACTCTGTCCCGGAGGGTTAAAACCTCAAGTAGGAAGAGGGTCACAATTCCCAGTTTTGCCTAGTGAACCAATTCCTACTGAAGAGCACAGCAGGCTGCTCAGAGCACTACCCCAGAGGCAGCTTTCCCTGCTCACATTGTTTGAATAGGCACTGGTCTAATGGTCACTGAATTTCCAGCCCTGTCCCTGTCCTCTAAAACTAACCATCAGGTTAGTAGGTCAGCACGTAAACCAAAAATTCACAGGGGATTAACCTAGTAACAGCTAATCAAGGGCCCTGAGTTCATTTCAGCATAACAAGAATGGTTTTCTCACAGCCTTAACGAGTGATAAAAATAAACAACGTTATTCATCCAAGCAGATCTTGGGAAAAAAATAATAGCAGGGAGGGTGAGAAGTGATTCGGCAAGTCACTGCTGGATTTCTGGTGGCTGCTGCCAAAACCCACTTCCATGCTGGGTCAGGTCAGGAAGCAGGGGAGGCCAGGGAGACACAGGACATTGCAGACAGGGAAGGTTCAAAGCAAGCCCATCTATTCCTGTTAGGGGAGCAGGGAAGAGCCACAGGTTCTTCTGCCCATTTCCACACGGCATCCAGCCCAGGAAAGGGCTGGAAGAGGCAGCCACATGAGCCTCTCAGCATGCTGCTCCATGAACAAGAATGATAAGCCATCCTGTGCCTGGGCCGAGGCATGGCTGACCCAGGGCTGTGCTGTCCCTGCCCCACTGGCCAGGGCTCATGTCTGCAGCAGCTGCAGCAATCACAGGAGTCAAGGGCAGATTTTACTACTCGCACGGAAGGGCTAATGCGCTTATTCAGCGCCACAGTGCGGTGCCGTCTGGCCAGAGGAGGGAGGGAGGAAGGAATCTGCCCTCAACCTGCTGGAAGGGATTCAAGGCTGACTTCACTCCCAGCACTCTGGGTGAGTGAGGAGTGAGCCTGGCTGGCAGGAGCTGCCCAGCCACAGCCGCGAGGGGGAGATGCTGCTCCCTTCTCGCCTCCGCTTCCCGGGAGCCTGCTGTCCAGGGCAGGACACAGCCACAGGATGGAGGTGGGGGGAACAAAGAAAAGTTACCATCACCCTCTTCCTCCTCGTCCTCTTCCTCACCACCTTCCTCTTCCTCTTCGTCTACTTCGTTGTCAGCCTCCTGCTCTCCGTTTTCCTCGTTCTCCTTGGCAAGACAAAACATCACTTAAAAAAATGCACCAGGGAAGGGAGAAGGGGGAAGAGACCTTCAGCACGAGTGCATGTTCCCACCTCTCGTGCCGAAAGCAAAGCACCAGCCCACCAGAGCCCCAGATGCCCATCCTGCTTCCTGCCTGCCCCCACACAACCCAGACAGCCCAGGCACGAAGGATCAAGCCTACAGTAATTTGGGGATGCAGCTTTGACACAAAGACTGCAAAGGGTCTCGTGACACCTTGAAATGTGGCATGCTAAGTTTCCCCCAGCATGTTAAAGATAGGAAACCAACCAGTTTACTTGTACATAATGTATTTCCCTGCTCAACTGGTTGTAACACTGTAAATACAAGGGTTTTTTTTAATCCTTTTCCCCCCCTTGTTTTCAGTCTCTAGGGAGGAGGTGGCACTGGAGAGCCTCACAGCTATCGGGAATCCAAGCCCAGCCCTTCAATTTTGCACACATGAACTGCCCATACGCTGGGGAGCATCTGTGTAACGTAAAGTGACCAAAGGCTTGAGGGCTCTGCAGGGCTCAGTGCTACCATTTGGGGGGGTCCCCTCAGCAGGGCTGGGGACAAGCTTGCAGCAAAAGTAGGAAGAGAGAGAAAAATGAAAAGGCATTGGTGAAAGGGCTGCTTCTCCCTGCAGATTGCAGCCATACTCACAGCATTGCCGTTGGCTGGTGCATCTCTGCCATTTTCTGTTTCTTCAACAACTTCCTTCTTCTCTTTTAGATCCTGGAAGGAGCAGAAAAGCAGAGAAGTCACCCCGATTCCAGGTGCCTGGGTCAGAGAAGCTGCAGATCAGGTGTGAAAAACACAGTCTGAGAGCGAGAGCAGGAGCTGGTTTCTCTTCACACTGATTTGTTCTGTGATTTGGTCGCCACGTTCTGGCTCCTCCTTAGGAACGGGAAAACATGGGGGCGAATCTCAATCCAAGTCAGCCTTGCCAGAGAGCAGCTATCTAAAAAAGAGACTGCTCTGTTTCACCTCTGAGCTCCCAAACAGACAGAGCTGGCCGCCTGCATATGCTCAACAGCAGCAGAGCTGGCTGATTGCCCATCTTAGCACAGTCCACGCAAGCTCCTGCAATGCCATGGAGAGCCGGCAGCCCTGTCCAAGGGACGGGCTCTGCTGCCCCAGGGCTGCGGGCATCTACAGCTACTTGGTACCTCAGTACCTTCACAGCAGGAACAAATCCCAGGGACTCATTAGCAGGGGCAGTGGCCCCTGTCCTGCATGGGGAAAAAAATCACACAGCAAATATTACATGCCTCTTCTTTCTCGCAGCGGCAAAGAGGAGGCTCCAGCATCCAGCTTGCAGCTCTAAGTGTGACAGGATGGGGTGGGGGAAGAAGTCTATTTTTACACGGCTCCAAGAGCAGTGCCTGGCTAGTTTGGTTCAAACCTCCACAGCAAGCAGAGTGAGAGGAGAGCGGGAGCTTGTGTGTTTTTGCTATTGATCACTGTCAAAATGTCATGCCAAGTCGCTCAGCAAACAGGCTGAGAGGATCCAACTTTATGTTCCTGCATAAAGAACACTTGGATTTAACACTGGCATCTCTGCTTGCATCCTCCTCCCCTTCTGTTCCTCCATCAGCTGGAGAGAGATCCTTCAGCACAAGGAAGGTAACCCAGCCAAGGGAAACAGAAGCCCTTCTCCAGGGCCAGCAGCACAGCCGCAACCGGCTTCAGCAGCGGCCACAAGGTGTTTAAAAGTTGCTGGGAGCTCCCGGCTCTGCTGCAGTGGCTTCACCCCCTCCCACCTGCCCTTTGCCGAGGCCACGCCGCCCACGGAGAGCGAGCAGGCACTTTCACTCCAGTGGAGCCACTGCCTCGTGGGAACACCAGCAGGGAAGAGCACGGCCCTGGCCACTACCGTGACTGCCACCTCGTTCTGGGAGAGTTTCTACTCCTCCTGAGCAGGCTGCTCAGGGGAGGCAGCACAGGCGCTTTAGACCACGAGGGTACTTAAATGCATAGATGCTGTTACCAGAGACCTAGGCTGCCAGCACACTGAGGGAAGACTTTCTCTGGAAGAAAGCTTTGGGTGGCAACACCTGTTGATTGAACCTCACCTAAGAAAACCAACCCAGGAGTCTAGGGTAAAACAAACACACAAGCTCCCTCCTCCCTGCACTGCTCACACATGAATCCCAGGCCATCTCCTCCATGCTGCCCAGTTCCATCAGGTTTACACTGTCAGTAGCTCCAGCTCCCCTGTTCCCTAGAGGCTGATCACAACCATTTTGCCTCTCACGCACCGTCGCGCTGCAGCCACTGCCTCACACCAGGCACACGGGCACGAGGGAGGCAAAGCATTTCCCAAGTTAAACACAGAGCAAATCAAGCAGTCAGAGTTTCCACATCTGTACCCAACGGTTCTTTTTAAAAGGAGTTGTTCACAGAGTGTAAGCAATTCTCCCGATGAAGGAACAACTCACTCTTGGGCATTTTAGCTGGACAGATCTCCAGCCCTGACCTTTCCCGCACCACTGAAAACCCTCTCAGTTTAACCACCATCACGATGCCAGGTCATGAAGTTTGTGCTAGCAACAGGGTTGCAGAGAGCACCACAGCTTCTCCCTTTCCCAGTCCAACACAAACAGATGCGCGCGGGAGCCTCCAGACCGGGAGCCCGTGCAGCAGCAGCGCCAAGACTGGGACGCAGCCTCTAATTATAGGTGCGGTGGGGCTGTTTGCCTACGAAATAGCGGCGCGGCGGAGCTGCACAGCGCCGGTCCGGGAAGCTGCACCGTGTGCCCGCAGAATCCCGTGGGAAGGACGGGCGNCGCAGCGCGGACCCCCGTCCGCTGCCGGGAGAGCGAGCCGCGGACGAGGCCCCCTTCCCGCACGCGGTAAAGGGCAGGGGAAGGTTAGCGGCGGAGTTGGCCCTGTTCCCCCGGGCAGGG